>JAXIVD010004100.1:0-38876 GCA_036785275.1 Cancer borealis | reverse complement strand
ATGACCGATAATTACGCAATAAAATTAAACCGTATATTTTTTCAAAAATAATTTCCTCCTTTTCTCGAAAGCTATTAGAGATATTGGAAATATCATTGCAGCATCTGATGGACCTAATTAAACTCTACAACTGTAATTATGAATATTTGTTCCATGACCGATAATTACGCAATAAAATTAAACCGTATATTTTTTCCAAAACAATTTCCTCGTTTTCTCGATAGCTATTAGAGATATTGGAAATATCATTGCAGCATCTGGTAGACCTAATTAAACTCTACAACTGTAATTATGAATATTTGTTCTATGACCGATAATTACGCAATAAAATTAAAGCGTATATTTTTTCCCAAACAATTTCCTCGTTTTCTCGATAGCTATTAGAGATATTGGAAATATCATTGCAGCATCTGATAGACCTAATTAAACTCTTCAACTGTAATTATGAATATTTGTTTTATGACTGATAATTACGCAGAAAAATTAAACCGTATATTTTTTCCAAAACAATTTAATCTTTTTCTCGAAAGCTATTAGAGATATTGGAAATATCATTGCAGCATTTGATGGGCCTAATTAAACTCTACAACGGTAATTATGAATAGTTGTTCTATGACCGATAATTACGCAATAAAATTAAACCGTATATTTTTTCCAAAATAATTTCCTCCTTTTCTCGAAAGCTATTAGAGATATTGGAAATATCATTGCAGCATCTGATAGATCTAATTAAACTCTACAACTGTAATTATGAATATTTGTTCTATGACCGATAATTACGCAATAAAATTAAAGCGTATATTTTTTCCTAAACAATTTCCTCGTTTTTTCCATAGCTATTAGAGATATTGGAAATATCATTGCAGCATCTGATAGACCTAATTAAACTCTACAACTGTAATTATGAATATTTGTTCTATGACTGATAATTACGCAGTAAAATTAAACCGTATATTTTTTCCCAAACAATTTCCTCGTTTTCTCGATAGCTATTAGAGATATTGGAAATATCATTGCAGCATCTGATAGACCTGATTAAACTATACATCTGTAATTATAGACCTAATTAAACTCTACATCTGTAATTATGAATATTTGTTCTATGACCGATAATTACGCAATAAAATTAAACCGTATATTTTTTCAAAAATAATTTCCTCCTTTTCTCGAAAGCTATTAGAGATATTGGAAATATCATTGCAGCATCTGATGGACCTAATTAAACTCTACAACTGTAATTATGAATATTTGTTCCATGACCGATAATTACGCAATAAAATTAAACCGTATATTTTTTCCAAAACAATTTCCTCGTTTTCTCGATAGCTATTAGAGATATTGGAAATATCATTGCAGCATCTGGTAGACCTAATTAAACTCTACAACTGTAATTATGAATATTTGTTCTATGACCGATAATTACGCAATAAAATTAAAGCGTATATTTTTTCCCAAACAATTTCCTCGTTTTCTCGATAGCTATTAGAGATATTGGAAATATCATTGCAGCATCTGATAGACCTAATTAAACTCTTCAACTGTAATTATGAATATTTGTTTTATGACTGATAATTACGCAGAAAAATTAAACCGTATATTTTTTCCAAAACAATTTAATCTTTTTCTCGAAAGCTATTAGAGATATTGGAAATATCATTGCAGCATTTGATGGGCCTAATTAAACTCTACAACGGTAATTATGAATAGTTGTTCTATGACCGATAATTACGCAATAAAATTAAACCGTATATTTTTTCCAAAATAATTTCCTCCTTTTCTCGAAAGCTATTAGAGATATTGGAAATATCATTGCAGCATCTGATAGATCTAATTAAACTCTACAACTGTAATTATGAATATTTGTTCTATGACCGATAATTACGCAATAAAATTAAAGCGTATATTTTTTCCTAAACAATTTCCTCGTTTTTTCCATAGCTATTAGAGATATTGGAAATATCATTGCAGCATCTGATAGACCTAATTAAACTCTACAACTGTAATTATGAATATTTGTTCTATGACTGATAATTACGCAGTAAAATTAAACCGTATATTTTTTCCCAAACAATTTCCTCGTTTTCTCGATAGCTATTAGAGATATTGGAAATATCATTGCAGCATCTGATAGACCTGATTAAACTATACATCTGTAATTATAGACCTAATTAAACTCTACATCTGTAATTATGAATATTTGTTCTATGACCGATAATTACGCAATAAAATTAAACCGTATATTTTTTCAAAAATAATTTCCTCCTTTTCTCGAAAGCTATTAGAGATATTGGAAATATCATTGCAGCATCTGATGGACCTAATTAAACTCTACAACTGTAATTATGAATATTTGTTCCATGACCGATAATTACGCAATAAAATTAAACCGTATATTTTTTCCAAAACAATTTCCTCGTTTTCTCGATAGCTATTAGAGATATTGGAAATATCATTGCAGCATCTGGTAGACCTAATTAAACTCTACAACTGTAATTATGAATATTTGTTCTATGACCGATAATTACGCAATAAAATTAAAGCGTATATTTTTTCCCAAACAATTTCCTCGTTTTCTCGATAGCTATTAGAGATATTGGAAATATCATTGCAGCATCTGATAGACCTAATTAAACTCTTCAACTGTAATTATGAATATTTGTTTTATGACTGATAATTACGCAGAAAAATTAAACCGTATATTTTTTCCAAAACAATTTAATCTTTTTCTCGAAAGCTATTAGAGATATTGGAAATATCATTGCAGCATTTGATGGGCCTAATTAAACTCTACAACGGTAATTATGAATAGTTGTTCTATGACCGATAATTACGCAATAAAATTAAACCGTATATTTTTTCCAAAATAATTTCCTCCTTTTCTCGAAAGCTATTAGAGATATTGGAAATATCATTGCAGCATCTGATAGATCTAATTAAACTCTACAACTGTAATTATGAATATTTGTTCTATGACCGATAATTACGCAATAAAATTAAAGCGTATATTTTTTCCTAAACAATTTCCTCGTTTTTTCCATAGCTATTAGAGATATTGGAAATATCATTGCAGCATCTGATAGACCCAATTAAACTCTACAACTGTAATTATGAATATTTGTTCTATGACTGATAATTACGCAGTAAAATTAAACCGTATATTTTTTCCCAAACAATTTCCTCGTTTTCTCGATAGCTATTAGAGATATTGGAAATATCATTGCAGCATCTGATAGACCTGATTAAACTATACATCTGTAATTATAGACCTAATTAAACTCTACATCTGTAATTATGAATATTTGTTCTATGACCGATAATTACGCAATAAAATTAAACCGTATATTTTTTCAAAAATAATTTCCTCCTTTTCTCGAAAGCTATTAGAGATATTGGAAATATCATTGCAGCATCTGATGGACCTAATTAAACTCTACAACTGTAATTATGAATATTTGTTCCATGACCGATAATTACGCAATAAAATTAAACCGTATATTTTTTCCAAAACAATTTCCTCGTTTTCTCGATAGCTATTAGAGATATTGGAAATATCATTGCAGCATCTGGTAGACCTAATTAAACTCTACAACTGTAATTATGAATATTTGTTCTATGACCGATAATTACGCAATAAAATTAAAGCGTATATTTTTTCCCAAACAATTTCCTCGTTTTCTCGATAGCTATTAGAGATATTGGAAATATCATTGCAGCATCTGATAGACCTAATTAAACTCTTCAACTGTAATTATGAATATTTGTTTTATGACTGATAATTACGCAGAAAAATTAAACCGTATATTTTTTCCAAAACAATTTAATCTTTTTCTCGAAAGCTATTAGAGATATTGGAAATATCATTGCAGCATTTGATGGGCCTAATTAAACTCTACAACGGTAATTATGAATAGTTGTTCTATGACCGATAATTACGCAATAAAATTAAACCGTATATTTTTTCCAAAATAATTTCCTCCTTTTCTCGAAAGCTATTAGAGATATTGGAAATATCATTGCAGCATCTGATAGATCTAATTAAACTCTACAACTGTAATTATGAATATTTGTTCTATGACCGATAATTACGCAATAAAATTAAAGCGTATATTTTTTCCTAAACAATTTCCTCGTTTTTTCCATAGCTATTAGAGATATTGGAAATATCATTGCAGCATCTGATAGACCCAATTAAACTCTACAACTGTAATTATGAATATTTGTTCTATGACTGATAATTACGCAGTAAAATTAAACCGTATATTTTTTCCCAAACAATTTCCTCGTTTTCTCGATAGCTATTAGAGATATTGGAAATATCATTGCAGCATCTGATAGACCTGATTAAACTATACATCTGTAATTATAGACCTAATTAAACTCTACATCTGTAATTATGAATATTTGTTCTATGACCGATAATTACGCAATAAAATTAAACCGTATATTTTTTCAAAAATAATTTCCTCCTTTTCTCGAAAGCTATTAGAGATATTGGAAATATCATTGCAGCATCTGATGGACCTAATTAAACTCTACAACTGTAATTATGAATATTTGTTCCATGACCGATAATTACGCAATAAAATTAAACCGTATATTTTTTCCAAAACAATTTCCTCGTTTTCTCGATAGCTATTAGAGATATTGGAAATATCATTGCAGCATCTGGTAGACCTAATTAAACTCTACAACTGTAATTATGAATATTTGTTCTATGACCGATAATTACGCAATAAAATTAAAGCGTATATTTTTTCCCAAACAATTTCCTCGTTTTCTCGATAGCTATTAGAGATATTGGAAATATCATTGCAGCATCTGATAGACCTAATTAAACTCTTCAACTGTAATTATGAATATTTGTTTTATGACTGATAATTACGCAGAAAAATTAAACCGTATATTTTTTCCAAAACAATTTAATCTTTTTCTCGAAAGCTATTAGAGATATTGGAAATATCATTGCAGCATTTGATGGGCCTAATTAAACTCTACAACGGTAATTATGAATAGTTGTTCTATGACCGATAATTACGCAATAAAATTAAACCGTATATTTTTTCCAAAATAATTTCCTCCTTTTCTCGAAAGCTATTAGAGATATTGGAAATATCATTGCAGCATCTGATAGATCTAATTAAACTCTACAACTGTAATTATGAATATTTGTTCTATGACCGATAATTACGCAATAAAATTAAAGCGTATATTTTTTCCTAAACAATTTCCTCGTTTTTTCCATAGCTATTAGAGATATTGGAAATATCATTGCAGCATCTGATAGACCCAATTAAACTCTACAACTGTAATTATGAATATTTGTTCTATGACTGATAATTACGCAGTAAAATTAAACCGTATATTTTTTCCCAAACAATTTCCTCGTTTTCTCGATAGCTATTAGAGATATTGGAAATATCATTGCAGCATCTGATAGACCTGATTAAACTATACATCTGTAATTATAGACCTAATTAAACTCTACATCTGTAATTATGAATATTTGTTCTATGACCGATAATTACGCAATAAAATTAAACCGTATATTTTTTCAAAAATAATTTCCTCCTTTTCTCGAAAGCTATTAGAGATATTGGAAATATCATTGCAGCATCTGATGGACCTAATTAAACTCTACAACTGTAATTATGAATATTTGTTCCATGACCGATAATTACGCAATAAAATTAAACCGTATATTTTTTCCAAAACAATTTCCTCGTTTTCTCGATAGCTATTAGAGATATTGGAAATATCATTGCAGCATCTGGTAGACCTAATTCAACTCTACAACTGTAATTATGAATATTTGTTCTATGACCGATAATTACGCAATAAAATTAAAGCGTATATTTTTTCCCAAACAATTTCCTCGTTTTCTCGATAGCTATTAGAGATATTGGAAATATCATTGCAGCATCTGATAGACCTAATTAAACTCTTCAACTGTAATTATGAATATTTGTTTTATGACTGATAATTACGCAGAAAAATTAAACCGTATATTTTTTCCAAAACAATTTAATCTTTTTCTCGAAAGCTATTAGAGATATTGGAAATATCATTGCAGCATTTGATGGGCCTAATTAAACTCTACAACGGTAATTATGAATAGTTGTTCTATGACCGATAATTACGCAATAAAATTAAACCGTATATTTTTTCCAAAATAATTTCCTCCTTTTCTCGAAAGCTATTAGAGATATTGGAAATATCATTGCAGCATCTGATAGATCTAATTAAACTCTACAACTGTAATTATGAATATTTGTTCTATGACCGATAATTACGCAATAAAATTAAAGCGTATATTTTTTCCTAAACAATTTCCTCGTTTTTTCCATAGCTATTAGAGATATTGGAAATATCATTGCAGCATCTGATAGACCCAATTAAACTCTACAACTGTAATTATGAATATTTGTTCTATGACTGATAATTACGCAGTAAAATTAAACCGTATATTTTTTCCCAAACAATTTCCTCGTTTTCTCGATAGCTATTAGAGATATTGGAAATATCATTGCAGCATCTGATAGACCTGATTAAACTATACATCTGTAATTATAGACCTAATTAAACTCTACATCTGTAATTATGAATATTTGTTCTATGACCGATAATTACGCAATAAAATTAAACCGTATATTTTTTCAAAAATAATTTCCTCCTTTTCTCGAAAGCTATTAGAGATATTGGAAATATCATTGCAGCATCTGATGGACCTAATTAAACTCTACAACTGTAATTATGAATATTTGTTCCATGACCGATAATTACGCAATAAAATTAAACCGTATATTTTTTCCAAAACAATTTCCTCGTTTTCTCGATAGCTATTAGAGATATTGGAAATATCATTGCAGCATCTGGTAGACCTAATTCAACTCTACAACTGTAATTATGAATATTTGTTCTATGACCGATAATTACGCAATAAAATTAAAGCGTATATTTTTTCCCAAACAATTTCCTCGTTTTCTCGATAGCTATTAGAGATATTGGAAATATCATTGCAGCATCTGATAGACCTAATTAAACTCTTCAACTGTAATTATGAATATTTGTTTTATGACTGATAATTACGCAGAAAAATTAAACCGTATATTTTTTCCAAAACAATTTAATCTTTTTCTCGAAAGCTATTAGAGATATTGGAAATATCATTGCAGCATTTGATGGGCCTAATTAAACTCTACAACGGTAATTATGAATAGTTGTTCTATGACCGATAATTACGCAATAAAATTAAACCGTATATTTTTTCCAAAATAATTTCCTCCTTTTCTCGAAAGCTATTAGAGATATTGGAAATATCATTGCAGCATCTGATAGATCTAATTAAACTCTACAACTGTAATTATGAATATTTGTTCTATGACCGATAATTACGCAATAAAATTAAAGCGTATATTTTTTCCTAAACAATTTCCTCGTTTTTTCCATAGCTATTAGAGATATTGGAAATATCATTGCAGCATCTGATAGACCTAATTAAACTCTACAACTGTAATTATGAATATTTGTTCTATGACTGATAATTACGCAGTAAAATTAAACCGTATATTTTTTCCCAAACAATTTCCTCGTTTTCTCGATAGCTATTAGAGATATTGGAAATATCATTGCAGCATCTGATAGACCTGATTAAACTATACATCTGTAATTATAGACCTAATTAAACTCTACATCTGTAATTATGAATATTTGTTCTATGACCGATAATTACGCAATAAAATTAAACCGTATATTTTTTCAAAAATAATTTCCTCCTTTTCTCGAAAGCTATTAGAGATATTGGAAATATCATTGCAGCATCTGATGGACCTAATTAAACTCTACAACTGTAATTATGAATATTTGTTCCATGACCGATAATTACGCAATAAAATTAAACCGTATATTTTTTCCAAAACAATTTCCTCGTTTTCTCGATAGCTATTAGAGATATTGGAAATATCATTGCAGCATCTGGTAGACCTAATTAAACTCTACAACTGTAATTATGAATATTTGTTCTATGACCGATAATTACGCAATAAAATTAAAGCGTATATTTTTTCCCAAACAATTTCCTCGTTTTCTCGATAGCTATTAGAGATATTGGAAATATCATTACAGCATCTGATAGACCTAATTAAACTCTTCAACTGTAATTATGAATATTTGTTTTATGACTGATAATTACGCAGAAAAATTAAACCGTATATTTTTTCCAAAACAATTTAATCTTTTTCTCGAAAGCTATTAGAGATATTGGAAATATCATTGCAGCATTTGATGGGCCTAATTAAACTCTACAACGGTAATTATGAATAGTTGTTCTATGACCGATAATTACGCAATAAAATTAAACCGTATATTTTTTCCAAAATAATTTCCTCCTTTTCTCGAAAGCTATTAGAGATATTGGAAATATCATTGCAGCATCTGATAGATCTAATTAAACTCTACAACTGTAATTATGAATATTTGTTCTATGACCGATAATTACGCAATAAAATTAAAGCGTATATTTTTTCCTAAACAATTTCCTCGTTTTTTCCATAGCTATTAGAGATATTGGAAATATCATTGCAGCATCTGATAGACCTAATTAAACTCTACAACTGTAATTATGAATATTTGTTCTATGACTGATAATTACGCAGTAAAATTAAACCGTATATTTTTTCCCAAACAATTTCCTCGTTTTCTCGATAGCTATTAGAGATATTGGAAATATCATTGCAGCATCTGATAGACCTGATTAAACTATACATCTGTAATTATAGACCTAATTAAACTCTACATCTGTAATTATGAATATTTGTTCTATGACCGATAATTACGCAATAAAATTAAACCGTATATTTTTTCAAAAATAATTTCCTCCTTTTCTCGAAAGCTATTAGAGATATTGGAAATATCATTGCAGCATCTGATGGACCTAATTAAACTCTACAACTGTAATTATGAATATTTGTTCCATGACCGATAATTACGCAATAAAATTAAACCGTATATTTTTTCCAAAACAATTTCCTCGTTTTCTCGATAGCTATTAGAGATATTGGAAATATCATTGCAGCATCTGGTAGACCTAATTAAACTCTACAACTGTAATTATGAATATTTGTTCTATGACCGATAATTACGCAATAAAATTAAAGCGTATATTTTTTCCCAAACAATTTCCTCGTTTTCTCGATAGCTATTAGAGATATTGGAAATATCATTGCAGCATCTGATAGACCTAATTAAACTCTTCAACTGTAATTATGAATATTTGTTTTATGACTGATAATTACGCAGAAAAATTAAACCGTATATTTTTTCCAAAACAATTTAATCTTTTTCTCGAAAGCTATTAGAGATATTGGAAATATCATTGCAGCATTTGATGGGCCTAATTAAACTCTACAACGGTAATTATGAATAGTTGTTCTATGACCGATAATTACGCAATAAAATTAAACCGTATATTTTTTCCAAAATAATTTCCTCCTTTTCTCGAAAGCTATTAGAGATATTGGAAATATCATTGCAGCATCTGATAGATCTAATTAAACTCTACAACTGTAATTATGAATATTTGTTCTATGACCGATAATTACGCAATAAAATTAAAGCGTATATTTTTTCCTAAACAATTTCCTCGTTTTTTCCATAGCTATTAGAGATATTGGAAATATCATTGCAGCATCTGATAGACCCAATTAAACTCTACAACTGTAATTATGAATATTTGTTCTATGACTGATAATTACGCAGTAAAATTAAACCGTATATTTTTTCCCAAACAATTTCCTCGTTTTCTCGATAGCTATTAGAGATATTGGAAATATCATTGCAGCATCTGATAGACCTGATTAAACTATACATCTGTAATTATAGACCTAATTAAACTCTACATCTGTAATTATGAATATTTGTTCTATGACCGATAATTACGCAATAAAATTAAACCGTATATTTTTTCAAAAATAATTTCCTCCTTTTCTCGAAAGCTATTAGAGATATTGGAAATATCATTGCAGCATCTGATGGACCTAATTAAACTCTACAACTGTAATTATGAATATTTGTTCCATGACCGATAATTACGCAATAAAATTAAACCGTATATTTTTTCCAAAACAATTTCCTCGTTTTCTCGATAGCTATTAGAGATATTGGAAATATCATTGCAGCATCTGGTAGACCTAATTAAACTCTACAACTGTAATTATGAATATTTGTTCTATGACCGATAATTACGCAATAAAATTAAAGCGTATATTTTTTCCCAAACAATTTCCTCGTTTTCTCGATAGCTATTAGAGATATTGGAAATATCATTGCAGCATCTGATAGACCTAATTAAACTCTTCAACTGTAATTATGAATATTTGTTTTATGACTGATAATTACGCAGAAAAATTAAACCGTATATTTTTTCCAAAACAATTTAATCTTTTTCTCGAAAGCTATTAGAGATATTGGAAATATCATTGCAGCATTTGATGGGCCTAATTAAACTCTACAACGGTAATTATGAATAGTTGTTCTATGACCGATAATTACGCAATAAAATTAAACCGTATATTTTTTCCAAAATAATTTCCTCCTTTTCTCGAAAGCTATTAGAGATATTGGAAATATCATTGCAGCATCTGATAGATCTAATTAAACTCTACAACTGTAATTATGAATATTTGTTCTATGACCGATAATTACGCAATAAAATTAAAGCGTATATTTTTTCCTAAACAATTTCCTCGTTTTTTCCATAGCTATTAGAGATATTGGAAATATCATTGCAGCATCTGATAGACCTAATTAAACTCTACAACTGTAATTATGAATATTTTTTCTATGACTGATAATTACGCAGTAAAATTAAACCGTATATTTTTTCCCAAACAATTTCCTCGTTTTCTCGATAGCTATTAGAGATATTGGAAATATCATTGCAGCATCTGATAGACCTGATTAAACTATACATCTGTAATTATAGACCTAATTAAACTCTACATCTGTAATTATGAATATTTGTTCTATGACCGATAATTACGCAATAAAATTAAACCGTATATTTTTTCAAAAATAATTTCCTCCTTTTCTCGAAAGCTATTAGAGATATTGGAAATATCATTGCAGCATCTGATGGACCTAATTAAACTCTACAACTGTAATTATGAATATTTGTTCCATGACCGATAATTACGCAATAAAATTAAACCGTATATTTTTTCCAAAACAATTTCCTCGTTTTCTCGATAGCTATTAGAGATATTGGAAATATCATTGCAGCATCTGGTAGACCTAATTAAACTCTACAACTGTAATTATGAATATTTGTTCTATGACCGATAATTACGCAATAAAATTAAAGCGTATATTTTTTCCCAAACAATTTCCTCGTTTTCTCGATAGCTATTAGAGATATTGGAAATATCATTGCAGCATCTGATAGACCTAATTAAACTCTTCAACTGTAATTATGAATATTTGTTTTATGACTGATAATTACGCAGAAAAATTAAACCGTATATTTTTTCCAAAACAATTTAATCTTTTTCTCGAAAGCTATTAGAGATATTGGAAATATCATTGCAGCATTTGATGGGCCTAATTAAACTCTACAACGGTAATTATGAATAGTTGTTCTATGACCGATAATTACGCAATAAAATTAAACCGTATATTTTTTCCAAAATAATTTCCTCCTTTTCTCGAAAGCTATTAGAGATATTGGAAATATCATTGCAGCATCTGATAGATCTAATTAAACTCTACAACTGTAATTATGAATATTTGTTCTATGACCGATAATTACGCAATAAAATTAAAGCGTATATTTTTTCCTAAACAATTTCCTCGTTTTTTCCATAGCTATTAGAGATATTGGAAATATCATTGCAGCATCTGATAGACCTAATTAAACTCTACAACTGTAATTATGAATATTTGTTCTATGACTGATAATTACGCAGTAAAATTAAACCGTATATTTTTTCCCAAACAATTTCCTCGTTTTCTCGATAGCTATTAGAGATATTGGAAATATCATTGCAGCATCTGATAGACCTGATTAAACTATACATCTGTAATTATAGACCTAAATAAACTCTACATCTGTAATTATGAATATTTGTTCTATGACCGATAATTACGCAATAAAATTAAACCGTATATTTTTTCAAAAATAATTTCCTCCTTTTCTCGAAAGCTATTAGAGATATTGGAAATATCATTGCAGCATCTGATGGACCTAATTAAACTCTACAACTGTAATTATGAATATTTGTTCCATGACCGATAATTACGCAATAAAATTAAACCGTATATTTTTTCCAAAACAATTTCCTCGTTTTCTCGATAGCTATTAGAGATATTGGAAATATCATTGCAGCATCTGGTAGACCTAATTAAACTCTACAACTGTAATTATGAATATTTGTTCTATGACCGATAATTACGCAATAAAATTAAAGCGTATATTTTTTCCCAAACAATTTCCTCGTTTTCTCGATAGCTATTAGAGATATTGGAAATATCATTGCAGCATCTGATAGACCTAATTAAACTCTTCAACTGTAATTATGAATATTTGTTTTATGACTGATAATTACGCAGAAAAATTAAACCGTATATTTTTTCCAAAACAATTTAATCTTTTTCTCGAAAGCTATTAGAGATATTGGAAATATCATTGCAGCATTTGATGGGCCTAATTAAACTCTACAACGGTAATTATGAATAGTTGTTCTATGACCGATAATTACGCAATAAAATTAAACCGTATATTTTTTCCAAAATAATTTCCTCCTTTTCTCGAAAGCTATTAGAGATATTGGAAATATCATTGCAGCATCTGATAGATCTAATTAAACTCTACAACTGTAATTATGAATATTTGTTCTATGACCGATAATTACGCAATAAAATTAAAGCGTATATTTTTTCCTAAACAATTTCCTCGTTTTTTCCATAGCTATTAGAGATATTGGAAATATCATTGCAGCATCTGATAGACCTAATTAAACTCTACAACTGTAATTATGAATATTTGTTCTATGACTGATAATTACGCAGTAAAATTAAACCGTATATTTTTTCCCAAACAATTTCCTCGTTTTCTCGATAGCTATTAGAGATATTGGAAATATCATTGCAGCATCTGATAGACCTGATTAAACTATACATCTGTAATTATAGACCTAATTAAACTCTACATCTGTAATTATGAATATTTGTTCTATGACCGATAATTACGCAATAAAATTAAACCGTATATTTTTTCAAAAATAATTTCCTCCTTTTCTCGAAAGCTATTAGAGATATTGGAAATATCATTGCAGCATCTGATGGACCTAATTAAACTCTACAACTGTAATTATGAATATTTGTTCCATGACCGATAATTACGCAATAAAATTAAACCGTATATTTTTTCCAAAACAATTTCCTCGTTTTCTCGATAGCTATTAGAGATATTGGAAATATCATTGCAGCATCTGGTAGACCTAATTAAACTCTACAACTGTAATTATGAATATTTGTTCTATGACCGATAATTACGCAATAAAATTAAAGCGTATATTTTTTCCCAAACAATTTCCTCGTTTTCTCGATAGCTATTAGAGATATTGGAAATATCATTGCAGCATCTGATAGACCTAATTAAACTCTTCAACTGTAATTATGAATATTTGTTTTATGACTGATAATTACGCAGAAAAATTAAACCGTATATTTTTTCCAAAACAATTTAATCTTTTTCTCGAAAGCTATTAGAGATATTGGAAATATCATTGCAGCATTTGATGGGCCTAATTAAACTCTACAACGGTAATTATGAATAGTTGTTCTATGACCGATAATTACGCAATAAAATTAAACCGTATATTTTTTCCAAAATAATTTCCTCCTTTTCTCGAAAGCTATTAGAGATATTGGAAATATCATTGCAGCATCTGATAGATCTAATTAAACTCTACAACTGTAATTATGAATATTTGTTCTATGACCGATAATTACGCAATAAAATTAAAGCGTATATTTTTTCCTAAACAATTTCCTCGTTTTTTCCATAGCTATTAGAGATATTGGAAATATCATTGCAGCATCTGATAGACCTAATTAAACTCTACAACTGTAATTATGAATATTTGTTCTATGACTGATAATTACGCAGTAAAATTAAACCGTATATTTTTTCCCAAACAATTTCCTCGTTTTCTCGATAGCTATTAGAGATATTGGAAATATCATTGCAGCATCTGATAGACCTGATTAAACTATACATCTGTAATTATAGACCTAATTAAACTCTACATCTGTAATTATGAATATTTGTTCTATGACCGATAATTACGCAATAAAATTAAACCGTATATTTTTTCAAAAATAATTTCCTCCTTTTCTCGAAAGCTATTAGAGATATTGGAAATATCATTGCAGCATCTGATGGACCTAATTAAACTCTACAACTGTAATTATGAATATTTGTTCCATGACCGATAATTACGCAATAAAATTAAACCGTATATTTTTTCCAAAACAATTTCCTCGTTTTCTCGATAGCTATTAGAGATATTGGAAATATCATTGCAGCATCTGGTAGACCTAATTAAACTCTACAACTGTAATTATGAATATTTGTTCTATGACCGATAATTACGCAATAAAATTAAAGCGTATATTTTTTCCCAAACAATTTCCTCGTTTTCTCGATAGCTATTAGAGATATTGGAAATATCATTGCAGCATCTGATAGACCTAATTAAACTCTTCAACTGTAATTATGAATATTTGTTTTATGACTGATAATTACGCAGAAAAATTAAACCGTATATTTTTTCCAAAACAATTTAATCTTTTTCTCGAAAGCTATTAGAGATATTGGAAATATCATTGCAGCATTTGATGGGCCTAATTAAACTCTACAACGGTAATTATGAATAGTTGTTCTATGACCGATAATTACGCAATAAAATTAAACCGTATATTTTTTCCAAAATAATTTCCTCCTTTTCTCGAAAGCTATTAGAGATATTGGAAATATCATTGCAGCATCTGATAGATCTAATTAAACTCTACAACTGTAATTATGAATATTTGTTCTATGACCGATAATTACGCAATAAAATTAAAGCGTATATTTTTTCCTAAACAATTTCCTCGTTTTTTCCATAGCTATTAGAGATATTGGAAATATCATTGCAGCATCTGATAGACCTAATTAAACTCTACAACTGTAATTATGAATATTTGTTCTATGACTGATAATTACGCAGTAAAATTAAACCGTATATTTTTTCCCAAACAATTTCCTCGTTTTCTCGATAGCTATTAGAGATATTGGAAATATCATTGCAGCATCTGATAGACCTGATTAAACTATACATCTGTAATTATAGACCTAATTAAACTCTACATCTGTAATTATGAATATTTGTTCTATGACCGATAATTACGCAATAAAATTAAACCGTATATTTTTTCAAAAATAATTTCCTCCTTTTCTCGAAAGCTATTAGAGATATTGGAAATATCATTGCAGCATCTGATGGACCTAATTAAACTCTACAACTGTAATTATGAATATTTGTTCCATGACCGATAATTACGCAATAAAATTAAACCGTATATTTTTTCCAAAACAATTTCCTCGTTTTCTCGATAGCTATTAGAGATATTGGAAATATCATTGCAGCATCTGGTAGACCTAATTAAACTCTACAACTGTAATTATGAATATTTGTTCTATGACCGATAATTACGCAATAAAATTAAAGCGTATATTTTTTCCCAAACAATTTCCTCGTTTTCTCGATAGCTATTAGAGATATTGGAAATATCATTGCAGCATCTGATAGACCTAATTAAACTCTTCAACTGTAATTATGAATATTTGTTTTATGACTGATAATTACGCAGAAAAATTAAACCGTATATTTTTTCCAAAACAATTTAATCTTTTTCTCGAAAGCTATTAGAGATATTGGAAATATCATTGCAGCATTTGATGGGCCTAATTAAACTCTACAACGGTAATTATGAATAGTTGTTCTATGACCGATAATTACGCAATAAAATTAAACCGTATATTTTTTCCAAAATAATTTCCTCCTTTTCTCGAAAGCTATTAGAGATATTGGAAATATCATTGCAGCATCTGATAGATCTAATTAAACTCTACAACTGTAATTATGAATATTTGTTCTATGACCGATAATTACGCAATAAAATTAAAGCGTATATTTTTTCCTAAACAATTTCCTCGTTTTTTCCATAGCTATTAGAGATATTGGAAATATCATTGCAGCATCTGATAGACCTAATTAAACTCTACAACTGTAATTATGAATATTTGTTCTATGACTGATAATTACGCAGTAAAATTAAACCGTATATTTTTTCCCAAACAATTTCCTCGTTTTCTCGATAGCTATTAGAGATATTGGAAATATCATTGCAGCATCTGATAGACCTGATTAAACTATACATCTGTAATTATAGACCTAATTAAACTCTACATCTGTAATTATGAATATTTGTTCTATGACCGATAATTACGCAATAAAATTAAACCGTATATTTTTTCAAAAATAATTTCCTCCTTTTCTCGAAAGCTATTAGAGATATTGGAAATATCATTGCAGCATCTGATGGACCTAATTAAACTCTACAACTGTAATTATGAATATTTGTTCCATGACCGATAATTACGCAATAAAATTAAACCGTATATTTTTTCCAAAACAATTTCCTCGTTTTCTCGATAGCTATTAGAGATATTGGAAATATCATTGCAGCATCTGGTAGACCTAATTAAACTCTACAACTGTAATTATGAATATTTGTTCTATGACCGATAATTACGCAATAAAATTAAAGCGTATATTTTTTCCCAAACAATTTCCTCGTTTTCTCGATAGCTATTAGAGATATTGGAAATATCATTGCAGCATCTGATAGACCTAATTAAACTCTTCAACTGTAATTATGAATATTTGTTTTATGACTGATAATTACGCAGAAAAATTAAACCGTATATTTTTTCCAAAACAATTTAATCTTTTTCTCGAAAGCTATTAGAGATATTGGAAATATCATTGCAGCATTTGATGGGCCTAATTAAACTCTACAACGGTAATTATGAATAGTTGTTCTATGACCGATAATTACGCAATAAAATTAAACCGTATATTTTTTCCAAAATAATTTCCTCCTTTTCTCGAAAGCTATTAGAGATATTGGAAATATCATTGCAGCATCTGATAGATCTAATTAAACTCTACAACTGTAATTATGAATATTTGTTCTATGACCGATAATTACGCAATAAAATTAAAGCGTATATTTTTTCCTAAACAATTTCCTCGTTTTTTCCATAGCTATTAGAGATATTGGAAATATCATTGCAGCATCTGATAGACCTAATTAAACTCTACAACTGTAATTATGAATATTTGTTCTATGACTGATAATTACGCAGTAAAATTAAACTGTATATTTTTTCCCAAACAATTTCCTCGTTTTCTCGATAGCTATTAGAGATATTGGAAATATCATTGCAGCATCTGATAGACCTGATTAAACTATACATCTGTAATTATAGACCTAATTAAACTCTACATCTGTAATTATGAATATTTGTTCTATGACCGATAATTACGCAATAAAATTAAACCGTATATTTTTTCAAAAATAATTTCCTCCTTTTCTCGAAAGCTATTAGAGATATTGGAAATATCATTGCAGCATCTGATGGACCTAATTAAACTCTACAACTGTAATTATGAATATTTGTTCCATGACCGATAATTACGCAATAAAATTAAACCGTATATTTTTTCCAAAACAATTTCCTCGTTTTCTCGATAGCTATTAGAGATATTGGAAATATCATTGCAGCATCTGGTAGACCTAATTAAACTCTACAACTGTAATTATGAATATTTGTTCTATGACCGATAATTACGCAATAAAATTAAAGCGTATATTTTTTCCCAAACAATTTCCTCGTTTTCTCGATAGCTATTAGAGATATTGGAAATATCATTGCAGCATCTGATAGACCTAATTAAACTCTTCAACTGTAATTATGAATATTTGTTTTATGACTGATAATTACGCAGAAAAATTAAACCGTATATTTTTTCCAAAACAATTTAATCTTTTTCTCGAAAGCTATTAGAGATATTGGAAATATCATTGCAGCATTTGATGGGCCTAATTAAACTCTACAACGGTAATTATGAATAGTTGTTCTATGACCGATAATTACGCAATAAAATTAAACCGTATATTTTTTCCAAAATAATTTCCTCCTTTTCTCGAAAGCTATTAGAGATATTGGAAATATCATTGCAGCATCTGATAGATCTAATTAAACTCTACAACTGTAATTATGAATATTTGTTCTATGACCGATAATTACGCAATAAAATTAAAGCGTATATTTTTTCCTAAACAATTTCCTCGTTTTTTCCATAGCTATTAGAGATATTGGAAATATCATTGCAGCATCTGATAGACCTAATTAAACTCTACAACTGTAATTATGAATATTTGTTCTATGACTGATAATTACGCAGTAAAATTAAACCGTATATTTTTTCCCAAACAATTTCCTCGTTTTCTCGATAGCTATTAGAGATATTGGAAATATCATTGCAGCATCTGATAGACCTGATTAAACTATACATCTGTAATTATAGACCTAATTAAACTCTACATCTGTAATTATGAATATTTGTTCTATGACCGATAATTACGCAATAAAATTAAACCGTATATTTTTTCAAAAATAATTTCCTCCTTTTCTCGAAAGCTATTAGAGATATTGGAAATATCATTGCAGCATCTGATGGACCTAATTAAACTCTACAACTGTAATTATGAATATTTGTTCCATGACCGATAATTACGCAATAAAATTAAACCGTATATTTTTTCCAAAACAATTTCCTCGTTTTCTCGATAGCTATTAGAGATATTGGAAATATCATTGCAGCATCTGGTAGACCTAATTAAACTCTACAACTGTAATTATGAATATTTGTTCTATGACCGATAATTACGCAATAAAATTAAAGCGTATATTTTTTCCCAAACAATTTCCTCGTTTTCTCGATAGCTATTAGAGATATTGGAAATATCATTGCAGCATCTGATAGACCTAATTAAACTCTTCAACTGTAATTATGAATATTTGTTTTATGACTGATAATTACGCAGAAAAATTAAACCGTATATTTTTTCCAAAACAATTTAATCTTTTTCTCGAAAGCTATTAGAGATATTGGAAATATCATTGCAGCATTTGATGGGCCTAATTAAACTCTACAACGGTAATTATGAATAGTTGTTCTATGACCGATAATTACGCAATAAAATTAAACCGTATATTTTTTCCAAAATAATTTCCTCCTTTTCTCGAAAGCTATTAGAGATATTGGAAATATCATTGCAGCATCTGATAGATCTAATTAAACTCTACAACTGTAATTATGAATATTTGTTCTATGACCGATAATTACGCAATAAAATTAAAGCGTATATTTTTTCCTAAACAATTTCCTCGTTTTTTCCATAGCTATTAGAGATATTGGAAATATCATTGCAGCATCTGATAGACCTAATTAAACTCTACAACTGTAATTATGAATATTTGTTCTATGACTGATAATTACGCAGTAAAATTAAACCGTATATTTTTTCCCAAACAATTTCCTCGTTTTCTCGATAGCTATTAGAGATATTGGAAATATCATTGCAGCATCTGATAGACCTGATTAAACTATACATCTGTAATTATAGACCTAATTAAACTCTACATCTGTAATTATGAATATTTGTTCTATGACCGATAATTACGCAATAAAATTAAACCGTATATTTTTTCAAAAATAATTTCCTCCTTTTCTCGAAAGCTATTAGAGATATTGGAAATATCATTGCAGCATCTGATGGACCTAATTAAACTCTACAACTGTAATTATGAATATTTGTTCCATGACCGATAATTACGCAATAAAATTAAACCGTATATTTTTTCCAAAACAATTTCCTCGTTTTCTCGATAGCTATTAGAGATATTGGAAATATCATTGCAGCATCTGGTAGACCTAATTAAACTCTACAACTGTAATTATGAATATTTGTTCTATGACCGATAATTACGCAATAAAATTAAAGCGTATATTTTTTCCCAAACAATTTCCTCGTTTTCTCGATAGCTATTAGAGATATTGGAAATATCATTGCAGCATCTGATAGACCTAATTAAACTCTTCAACTGTAATTATGAATATTTGTTTTATGACTGATAATTACGCAGAAAAATTAAACCGTATATTTTTTCCAAAACAATTTAATCTTTTTCTCGAAAGCTATTAGAGATATTGGAAATATCATTGCAGCATTTGATGGGCCTAATTAAACTCTACAACGGTAATTATGAATAGTTGTTCTATGACCGATAATTACGCAATAAAATTAAACCGTATATTTTTTCCAAAATAATTTCCTCCTTTTCTCGAAAGCTATTAGAGATATTGGAAATATCATTGCAGCATCTGATAGATCTAATTAAACTCTACAACTGTAATTATGAATATTTGTTCTATGACCGATAATTACGCAATAAAATTAAAGCGTATATTTTTTCCTAAACAATTTCCTCGTTTTTTCCATAGCTATTAGAGATATTGGAAATATCATTGCAGCATCTGATAGACCTAATTAAACTCTACAACTGTAATTATGAATATTTGTTCTATGACTGATAATTACGCAGTAAAATTAAACCGTATATTTTTTCCCAAACAATTTCCTCGTTTTCTCGATAGCTATTAGAGATATTGGAAATATCATTGCAGCATCTGATAGACCTGATTAAACTATACATCTGTAATTATAGACCTAATTAAACTCTACATCTGTAATTATGAATATTTGTTCTATGACCGATAATTACGCAATAAAATTAAACCGTATATTTTTTCAAAAATAATTTCCTCCTTTTCTCGAAAGCTATTAGAGATATTGGAAATATCATTGCAGCATCTGATGGACCTAATTAAACTCTACAACTGTAATTATGAATATTTGTTCCATGACCGATAATTACGCAATAAAATTAAACCGTATATTTTTTCCAAAACAATTTCCTCGTTTTCTCGATAGCTATTAGAGATATTGGAAATATCATTGCAGCATCTGGTAGACCTAATTAAACTCTACAACTGTAATTATGAATATTTGTTCTATGACCGATAATTACGCAATAAAATTAAAGCGTATATTTTTTCCCAAACAATTTCCTCGTTTTCTCGATAGCTATTAGAGATATTGGAAAATATCATTGCAGCATCTGATAGACCTAATTAAACTCTTCAACTGTAATTATGAATATTTGTTTTATGACTGATAATTACGCAGAAAAATTAAACCGTATATTTTTTCCAAAACAATTTAATCTTTTTCTCGAAAGCTATTAGAGATATTGGAAATATCATTGCAGCATTTGATGGGCCTAATTAAACTCTACAACGGTAATTATGAATAGTTGTTCTATGACCGATAATTACGCAATAAAATTAAACCGTATATTTTTTCCAAAATAATTTCCTCCTTTTCTCGAAAGCTATTAGAGATATTGGAAATATCATTGCAGCATCTGATAGATCTAATTAAACTCTACAACTGTAATTATGAATATTTGTTCTATGACCGATAATTACGCAATAAAATTAAAGCGTATATTTTTTCCTAAACAATTTCCTCGTTTTTTCCATAGCTATTAGAGATATTGGAAATATCATTGCAGCATCTGATAGACCTAATTAAACTCTACAACTGTAATTATGAATATTTGTTCTATGACTGATAATTACGCAGTAAAATTAAACCGTATATTTTTTCCCAAACAATTTCCTCGTTTTCTCGATAGCTATTAGAGATATTGGAAATATCATTGCAGCATCTGATAGACCTGATTAAACTATACATCTGTAATTATAGACCTAATTAAACTCTACATCTGTAATTATGAATATTTGTTCTATGACCGATAATTACGCAATAAAATTAAACCGTATATTTTTTCAAAAATAATTTCCTCCTTTTCTCGAAAGCTATTAGAGATATTGGAAATATCATTGCAGCATCTGATGGACCTAATTAAACTCTACAACTGTAATTATGAATATTTGTTCCATGACCGATAATTACGCAATAAAATTAAACCGTATATTTTTTCCAAACAATTTCCTCGTTTTCTCGATAGCTATTAGAGATATTGGAAATATCATTGCAGCATCTGGTAGACCTAATTAAACTCTACAACTGTAATTATGAATATTTGTTCTATGACCGATAATTACGCAATAAAATTAAAGCGTATATTTTTTCCCAAACAATTTCCTCGTTTTCTCGATAGCTATTAGAGATATTGGAAATATCATTGCAGCATCTGATAGACCTAATTAAACTCTTCAACTGTAATTATGAATATTTGTTTTATGACTGATAATTACGCAGAAAAATTAAACCGTATATTTTTTCCAAAACAATTTAATCTTTTTCTCGAAAGCTATTAGAGATATTGGAAATATCATTGCAGCATTTGATGGGCCTAATTAAACTCTACAACGGTAATTATGAATAGTTGTTCTATGACCGATAATTACGCAATAAAATTAAACCGTATATTTTTTCCAAAATAATTTCCTCCTTTTCTCGAAAGCTATTAGAGATATTGGAAATATCATTGCAGCATCTGATAGATCTAATTAAACTCTACAACTGTAATTATGAATATTTGTTCTATGACCGATAATTACGCAATAAAATTAAAGCGTATATTTTTTCCTAAACAATTTCCTCGTTTTTTCCATAGCTATTAGAGATATTGGAAATATCATTGCAGCATCTGATAGACCTAATTAAACTCTACAACTGTAATTATGAATATTTGTTCTATGACTGATAATTACGCAGTAAAATTAAACCGTATATTTTTTCCCAAACAATTTCCTCGTTTTCTCGATAGCTATTAGAGATATTGGAAATATCATTGCAGCATCTGATAGACCTGATTAAACTATACATCTGTAATTATAGACCTAATTAAACTCTACATCTGTAATTATGAATATTTGTTCTATGACCGATAATTACGCAATAAAATTAAACCGTATATTTTTTCAAAAATAATTTCCTCCTTTTCTCGAAAGCTATTAGAGATATTGGAAATATCATTGCAGCATCTGATGGACCTAATTAAACTCTACAACTGTAATTATGAATATTTGTTCCATGACCGATAATTACGCAATAAAATTAAACCGTATATTTTTTCCAAAACAATTTCCTCGTTTTCTCGATAGCTATTAGAGATATTGGAAATATCATTGCAGCATCTGGTAGACCTAATTAAACTCTACAACTGTAATTATGAATATTTGTTCTATGACCGATAATTACGCAATAAAATTAAAGCGTATATTTTTTCCCAAACAATTTCCTCGTTTTCTCGATAGCTATTAGAGATATTGGAAATATCATTGCAGCATCTGATAGACCTAATTAAACTCTTCAACTGTAATTATGAATATTTGTTTTATGACTGATAATTACGCAGAAAAATTAAACCGTATATTTTTTCCAAAACAATTTAATCTTTTTCTCGAAAGCTATTAGAGATATTGGAAATATCATTGCAGCATTTGATGGGCCTAATTAAACTCTACAACGGTAATTATGAATAGTTGTTCTATGACCGATAATTACGCAATAAAATTAAACCGTATATTTTTTCCAAAATAATTTCCTCCTTTTCTCGAAAGCTATTAGAGATATTGGAAATATCATTGCAGCATCTGATAGATCTAATTAAACTCTACAACTGTAATTATGAATATTTGTTCTATGACCGATAATTACGCAATAAAATTAAAGCGTATATTTTTTCCTAAACAATTTCCTCGTTTTTTCCATAGCTATTAGAGATATTGGAAATATCATTGCAGCATCTGATAGACCTAATTAAACTCTACAACTGTAATTATGAATATTTGTTCTATGACTGATAATTACGCAGTAAAATTAAACCGTATATTTTTTCCCAAACAATTTCCTCGTTTTCTCGATAGCTATTAGAGATATTGGAAATATCATTGCAGCATCTGATAGACCTGATTAAACTATACATCTGTAATTATAGACCTAATTAAACTCTACATCTGTAATTATGAATATTTGTTCTATGACCGATAATTACGCAATAAAATTAAACCGTATATTTTTTCAAAAATAATTTCCTCCTTTTCTCGAAAGCTATTAGAGATATTGGAAATATCATTGCAGCATCTGATGGACCTAATTAAACTCTACAACTGTAATTATGAATATTTGTTCCATGACCGATAATTACGCAATAAAATTAAACCGTATATTTTTTCCAAAACAATTTCCTCGTTTTCTCGATAGCTATTAGAGATATTGGAAATATCATTGCAGCATCTGGTAGACCTAATTAAACTCTACAACTGTAATTATGAATATTTGTTCTATGACCGATAATTACGCAATAAAATTAAAGCGTATATTTTTTCCCAAACAATTTCCTCGTTTTCTCGATAGCTATTAGAGATATTGGAAATATCATTGCAGCATCTGATAGACCTAATTAAACTCTTCAACTGTAATTATGAATATTTGTTTTATGACTGATAATTACGCAGAAAAATTAAACCGTATATTTTTTCCAAAACAATTTAATCTTTTTCTCGAAAGCTATTAGAGATATTGGAAATATCATTGCAGCATTTGATGGGCCTAATTAAACTCTACAACGGTAATTATGAATAGTTGTTCTATGACCGATAATTACGCAATAAAATTAAACCGTATATTTTTTCCAAAATAATTTCCTCCTTTTCTCGAAAGCTATTAGAGATATTGGAAATATCATTGCAGCATCTGATAGATCTAATTAAACTCTACAACTGTAATTATGAATATTTGTTCTATGACCGATAATTACGCAATAAAATTAAAGCGTATATTTTTTCCTAAACAATTTCCTCGTTTTTTCCATAGCTATTAGAGATATTGGAAATATCATTGCAGCATCTGATAGACCTAATTAAACTCTACAACTGTAATTATGAATATTTGTTCTATGACTGATAATTACGCAGTAAAATTAAACCGTATATTTTTTCCCAAACAATTTCCTCGTTTTCTCGATAGCTATTAGAGATATTGGAAATATCATTGCAGCATCTGATAGACCTGATTAAACTATACATCTGTAATTATAGACCTAATTAAACTCTACATCTGTAATTATGAATATTTGTTCTATGACCGATAATTACGCAATAAAATTAAACCGTATATTTTTTCAAAAATAATTTCCTCCTTTTCTCGAAAGCTATTAGAGATATTGGAAATATCATTGCAGCATCTGATGGACCTAATTAAACTCTACAACTGTAATTATGAATATTTGTTCCATGACCGATAATTACGCAATAAAATTAAACCGTATATTTTTTCCAAAACAATTTCCTCGTTTTCTCGATAGCTATTAGAGATATTGGAAATATCATTGCAGCATCTGGTAGACCTAATTAAACTCTACAACTGTAATTATGAATATTTGTTCTATGACCGATAATTACGCAATAAAATTAAAGCGTATATTTTTTCCCAAACAATTTCCTCGTTTTCTCGATAGCTATTAGAGATATTGGAAATATCATTGCAGCATCTGATAGACCTAATTAAACTCTTCAACTGTAATTATGAATATTTGTTTTATGACTGATAATTACGCAGAAAAATTAAACCGTATATTTTTTCCAAAACAATTTAATCTTTTTCTCGAAAGCTATTAGAGATATTGGAAATATCATTGCAGCATTTGATGGGCCTAATTAAACTCTACAACGGTAATTATGAATAGTTGTTCTATGACCGATAATTACGCAATAAAATTAAACCGTATATTTTTTCCAAAATAATTTCCTCCTTTTCTCGAAAGCTATTAGAGATATTGGAAATATCATTGCAGCATCTGATAGATCTAATTAAACTCTACAACTGTAATTATGAATATTTGTTCTATGACCGATAATTACGCAATAAAATTAAAGCGTATATTTTTTCCTAAACAATTTCCTCGTTTTTTCCATAGCTATTAGAGATATTGGAAATATCATTGCAGCATCTGATAGACCTAATTAAACTCTACAACTGTAATTATGAATATTTGTTCTATGACTGATAATTACGCAGTAAAATTAAACCGTATATTTTTTCCCAAACAATTTCCTCGTTTTCTCGATAGCTATTAGAGATATTGGAAATATCATTGCAGCATCTGATAGACCTGATTAAACTATACATCTGTAATTATAGACCTAATTAAACTCTACATCTGTAATTATGAATATTTGTTCTATGACCGATAATTACGCAATAAAATTAAACCGTATATTTTTTCAAAAATAATTTCCTCCTTTTCTCGAAAGCTATTAGAGATATTGGAAATATCATTGCAGCATCTGATGGACCTAATTAAACTCTACAACTGTAATTATGAATATTTGTTCCATGACCGATAATTACGCAATAAAATTAAACCGTATATTTTTTCCAAAACAATTTCCTCGTTTTCTCGATAGCTATTAGAGATATTGGAAATATCATTGCAGCATCTGGTAGACCTAATTAAACTCTACAACTGTAATTATGAATATTTGTTCTATGACCGATAATTACGCAATAAAATTAAAGCGTATATTTTTTCCCAAACAATTTCCTCGTTTTCTCGATAGCTATTAGAGATATTGGAAATATCATTGCAGCATCTGATAGACCTAATTAAACTCTTCAACTGTAATTATGAATATTTGTTTTATGACTGATAATTACGCAGAAAAATTAAACCGTATATTTTTTCCAAAACAATTTAATCTTTTTCTCGAAAGCTATTAGAGATATTGGAAATATCATTGCAGCATTTGATGGGCCTAATTAAACTCTACAACGGTAATTATGAATAGTTGTTCTATGACCGATAATTACGCAATAAAATTAAACCGTATATTTTTTCCAAAATAATTTCCTCCTTTTCTCGAAAGCTATTAGAGATATTGGAAATATCATTGCAGCATCTGATAGATCTAATTAAACTCTACAACTGTAATTATGAATATTTGTTCTATGACCGATAATTACGCAATAAAATTAAAGCGTATATTTTTTCCTAAACAATTTCCTCGTTTTTTCCATAGCTATTAGAGATATTGGAAATATCATTGCAGCATCTGATAGACCTAATTAAACTCTACAACTGTAATTATGAATATTTGTTCTATGACTGATAATTACGCAGTAAAATTAAACCGTATATTTTTTCCCAAACAATTTCCTCGTTTTCTCGATAGCTATTAGAGATATTGGAAATATCATTGCAGCATCTGATAGACCTGATTAAACTATACATCTGTAATTATAGACCTAATTAAACTCTACATCTGTAATTATGAATATTTGTTCTATGACCGATAATTACGCAATAAAATTAAACCGTATATTTTTTCAAAAATAATTTCCTCCTTTTCTCGAAAGCTATTAGAGATATTGGAAATATCATTGCAGCATCTGATGGACCTAATTAAACTCTACAACTGTAATTATGAATATTTGTTCCATGACCGATAATTACGCAATAAAATTAAACCGTATATTTTTTCCAAAACAATTTCCTCGTTTTCTCGATAGCTATTAGAGATATTGGAAATATCATTGCAGCATCTGGTAGACCTAATTAAACTCTACAACTGTAATTATGAATATTTGTTCTATGACCGATAATTACGCAATAAAATTAAAGCGTATATTTTTTCCCAAACAATTTCCTCGTTTTCTCGATAGCTATTAGAGATATTGGAAATATCATTGCAGCATCTGATAGACCTAATTAAACTCTTCAACTGTAATTATAAATATTTGTTTTATGACTGATAATTACGCAGAAAAATTAAACCGTATATTTTTTCCAAAACAATTTAATCTTTTTCTCGAAAGCTATTAGAGATATTGGAAATATCATTGCAGCATTTGATGGGCCTAATTAAACTCTACAACGGTAATTATGAATAGTTGTTCTATGACCGATAATTACGCAATAAAATTAAACCGTATATTTTTTCCAAAATAATTTCCTCCTTTTCTCGAAAGCTATTAGAGATATTGGAAATATCATTGCAGCATCTGATAGATCTAATTAAACTCTACAACTGTAATTATGAATATTTGTTCTATGACCGATAATTACGCAATAAAATTAAAGCGTATATTTTTTCCTAAACAATTTCCTCGTTTTTTCCATAGCTATTAGAGATATTGGAAATATCATTGCAGCATCTGATAGACCTAATTAAACTCTACAACTGTAATTATGAATATTTGTTCTATGACTGATAATTACGCAGTAAAATTAAACCGTATATTTTTTCCCAAACAATTTCCTCGTTTTCTCGATAGCTATTAGAGATATTGGAAATATCATTGCAGCATCTGATAGACCTGATTAAACTATACATCTGTAATTATAGACCTAATTAAACTCTACATCTGTAATTATGAATATTTGTTCTATGACCGATAATTACGCAATAAAATTAAACCGTATATTTTTTCAAAAATAATTTCCTCCTTTTCTCGAAAGCTATTAGAGATATTGGAAATATCATTGCAGCATCTGATGGACCTAATTAAACTCTACAACTGTAATTATGAATATTTGTTCCATGACCGATAATTACGCAATAAAATTAAACCGTATATTTTTTCCAAAACAATTTCCTCGTTTTCTCGATAGCTATTAGAGATATTGGAAATATCATTGCAGCATCTGGTAGACCTAATTAAACTCTACAACTGTAATTATGAATATTTGTTCTATGACCGATAATTACGCAATAAAATTAAAGCGTATATTTTTTCCCAAACAATTTCCTCGTTTTCTCGATAGCTATTAGAGATATTGGAAATATCATTGCAGCATCTGATAGACCTAATTAAACTCTTCAACTGTAATTATGAATATTTGTTTTATGACTGATAATTACGCAGAAAAATTAAACCGTATATTTTTTCCAAAACAATTTAATCTTTTTCTCGAAAGCTATTAGAGATATTGGAAATATCATTGCAGCATTTGATGGGCCTAATTAAACTCTACAACGCTAATTATGAATAGTTGTTCTATGACCGATAATTACGCAATAAAATTAAACCGTATATTTTTTCCAAAATAATTTCCTCCTTTTCTCGAAAGCTATTAGAGATATTGGAAATATCATTGCAGCATCTGATAGATCTAATTAAACTCTACAACTGTAATTATGAATATTTGTTCTATGACCGATAATTACGCAATAAAATTAAAGCGTATATTTTTTCCTAAACAATTTCCTCGTTTTTTCCATAGCTATTAGAGATATTGGAAATATCATTGCAGCATCTGATAGACCTAATTAAACTCTACAACTGTAATTATGAATATTTGTTCTATGACTGATAATTACGCAGTAAAATTAAACCGTATATTTTTTCCCAAACAATTTCCTCGTTTTCTCGATAGCTATTAGAGATATTGGAAATATCATTGCAGCATCTGATAGACCTGATTAAACTATACATCTGTAATTATAGACCTAATTAAACTCTACATCTGTAATTATGAATATTTGTTCTATGACCGATAATTACGCAATAAAATTAAACCGTATATTTTTTCAAAAATAATTTCCTCCTTTTCTCGAAAGCTATTAGAGATATTGGAAATATCATTGCAGCATCTGATGGACCTAATTAAACTCTACAACTGTAATTATGAATATTTGTTCCATGACCGATAATTACGCAATAAAATTAAACCGTATATTTTTTCCTAAACAATTTCCTCGTTTTTTCCATAGCTATTAGAGATATTGGAAATATCATTGCAGCATCTGATGGACCTAATTAAACTCTACAACTGTAATTATGAATATTTGTTCCATGACCGATAATTACGCAATAAAATTAAACCGTATATTTTTTCCAAAACAATTTCCTCGTTTTCTCGATAGCTATTAGAGATATTGGAAATATCATTGCAGCATCTGGTAGACCTAATTAAACTCTACAACTGTAATTATGAATATTTGTTCTATGACCGATAATTACGCAATAAAATTAAAGCGTATATTTTTTCCCAAACAATTTCCTCGTTTTCTCGATAGCTATTAGAGATATTGGAAATATCATTGCAGCATCTGATAGACCTAATTAAACTCTTCAACTGTAATTATGAATATTTGTTTTATGACTGATAATTACGCAGAAAAATTAAACCGTATATTTTTTCCAAAACAATTTAATCTTTTTCTCGAAAGCTATTAGAGATATTGGAAATATCATTGCAGCATTTGATGGGCCTAATTAAACTCTACAACGGTAATTATGAATAGTTGTTCTATGACCGATAATTACGCAATAAAATTAAACCGTATATTTTTTCCAAAATAATTTCCTCCTTTTCTCGAAAGCTATTAGAGATATTGGAAATATCATTGCAGCATCTGATAGATCTAATTAAACTCTACAACTGTAATTATGAATATTTGTTCTATGACCGATAATTACGCAATAAAATTAAAGCGTATATTTTTTCCTAAACAATTTCCTCGTTTTTTCCATAGCTATTAGAGATATTGGAAATATCATTGCAGCATCTGATAGACCTAATTAAACTCTACAACTGTAATTATGAATATTTGTTCTATGACTGATAATTACGCAGTAAAATTAAACCGTATATTTTTTCCCAAACAATTTCCTCGTTTTCTCGATAGCTATTAGAGATATTGGAAATATCATTGCAGCATCTGATAGACCTGATTAAACTATACATCTGTAATTATAGACCTAATTAAACTCTACATCTGTAATTATGAATATTTGTTCTATGACCGATAATTACGCAATAAAATTAAACCGTATATTTTTTCAAAAATAATTTCCTCCTTTTCTCGAAAGCTATTAGAGATATTGGAAATATCATTGCAGCATCTGATGGACCTAATTAAACTCTACAACTGTAATTATGAATATTTGTTCCATGACCGATAATTACGCAATAAAATTAAACCGTATATTTTTTCCAAAACAATTTCCTCGTTTTCTCGATAGCTATTAGAGATATTGGAAATATCATTGCAGCATCTGGTAGACCTAATTAAACTCTACAACTGTAATTATGAATATTTGTTCTATGACCGATAATTACGCAATAAAATTAAAGCGTATATTTTTTCCCAAACAATTTCCTCGTTTTCTCGATAGCTATTAGAGATATTGGAAATATCATTGCAGCATCTGATAGACCTAATTAAACTCTTCAACTGTAATTATGAATATTTGTTTTATGACTGATAATTACGCAGAAAAATTAAACCGTATATTTTTTCCAAAACAATTTAATCTTTTTCTCGAAAGCTATTAGAGATATTGGAAATATCATTGCAGCATTTGATGGGCCTAATTAAACTCTACAACGGTAATTATGAATAGTTGTTCTATGACCGATAATTACGCAATAAAATTAAACCGTATATTTTTTCCAAAATAATTTCCTCCTTTTCTCGAAAGCTATTAGAGATATTGGAAATATCATTGCAGCATCTGATAGATCTAATTAAACTCTACAACTGTAATTATGAATATTTGTTCTATGACCGATAATTACGCAATAAAATTAAAGCGTATATTTTTTCCTAAACAATTTCCTCGTTTTTTCCATAGCTATTAGAGATATTGGAAATATCATTGCAGCATCTGATAGACCTAATTAAACTCTACAACTGTAATTATGAATATTTGTTCTATGACTGATAATTACGCAGTAAAATTAAACCGTATATTTTTTCCCAAACAATTTCCTCGTTTTCTCGATAGCTATTAGAGATATTGGAAATATCATTGCAGCATCTGATAGACCTGATTAAACTATACATCTGTAATTATAGACCTAATTAAACTCTACATCTGTAATTATGAATATTTGTTCTATGACCGATAATTACGCAATAAAATTAAACCGTATATTTTTTCAAAAATAATTTCCTCCTTTTCTCGAAAGCTATTAGAGATATTGGAAATATCATTGCAGCATCTGATGGACCTAATTAAACTCTACAACTGTAATTATGAATATTTGTTCCATGACCGATAATTACGCAATAAAATTAAACCGTATATTTTTTCCAAAACAATTTCCTCGTTTTCTCGATAGCTATTAGAGATATTGGAAATATCATTGCAGCATCTGGTAGACCTAATTAAACTCTACAACTGTAATTATGAATATTTGTTCTATGACCGATAATTACGCAATAAAATTAAAGCGTATATTTTTTCCCAAACAATTTCCTCGTTTTCTCGATAGCTATTAGAGATATTGGAAATATCATTGCAGCATCTGATAGACCTAATTAAACTCTTCAACTGTAATTATGAATATTTGTTTTATGACTGATAATTACGCAGAAAAATTAAACCGTATATTTTTTCCAAAACAATTTAATCTTTTTCTCGAAAGCTATTAGAGATATTGGAAATATCATTGCAGCATTTGATGGGCCTAATTAAACTCTACAACGGTAATTATGAATAGTTGTTCTATGACCGATAATTACGCAATAAAATTAAACCGTATATTTTTTCCAAAATAATTTCCTCCTTTTCTCGAAAGCTATTAGAGATATTGGAAATATCATTGCAGCATCTGATAGATCTAATTAAACTCTACAACTGTAATTATGAATATTTGTTCTATGACCGATAATTACGCAATAAAATTAAAGCGTATATTTTTTCCTAAACAATTTCCTCGTTTTTTCCATAGCTATTAGAGATATTGGAAATATCATTGCAGCATCTGATAGACCTAATTAAACTCTACAACTGTAATTATGAATATTTGTTCTATGACTGATAATTACGCAGTAAAATTAAACCGTATATTTTTTCCCAAACAATTTCCTCGTTTTCTCGATAGCTATTAGAGATATTGGAAATATCATTGCAGCATCTGATAGACCTGATTAAACTATACATCTGTAATTATAGACCTAATTAAACTCTACATCTGTAATTATGAATATTTGTTCTATGACCGATAATTACGCAATAAAATTAAACCGTATATTTTTTCAAAAATAATTTCCTCCTTTTCTCGAAAGCTATTAGAGATATTGGAAATATCATTGCAGCATCTGATGGACCTAATTAAACTCTACAACTGTAATTATGAATATTTGTTCCATGACCGATAATTACGCAATAAAATTAAACCGTATATTTTTTCCAAAACAATTTCCTCGTTTTCTCGATAGCTATTAGAGATATTGGAAATATCATTGCAGCATCTGGTAGACCTAATTAAACTCTACAACTGTAATTATGAATATTTGTTCTATGACCGATAATTACGCAATAAAATTAAAGCGTATATTTTTTCCCAAACAATTTCCTCGTTTTCTCGATAGCTATTAGAGATATTGGAAATATCATTGCAGCATCTGATAGACCTAATTAAACTCTTCAACTGTAATTATAAATATTTGTTTTATGACTGATAATTACGCAGAAAAATTAAACCGTATATTTTTTCCAAAACAATTTAATCTTTTTCTCGAAAGCTATTAGAGATATTGGAAATATCATTGCAGCATTTGATGGGCCTAATTAAACTCTACAACGGTAATTATGAATAGTTGTTCTATGACCGATAATTACGCAATAAAATTAAACCGTATATTTTTTCCAAAATAATTTCCTCCTTTTCTCGAAAGCTATTAGAGATATTGGAAATATCATTGCAGCATCTGATAGATCTAATTAAACTCTACAACTGTAATTATGAATATTTGTTCTATGACCGATAATTACGCAATAAAATTAAAGCGTATATTTTTTCCTAAACAATTTCCTCGTTTTTTCCATAGCTATTAGAGATATTGGAAATATCATTGCAGCATCTGATAGACCTAATTAAACTCTACAACTGTAATTATGAATATTTGTTCTATGACTGATAATTACGCAGTAAAATTAAACCGTATATTTTTTCCCAAACAATTTCCTCGTTTTCTCGATAGCTATTAGAGATATTGGAAATATCATTGCAGCATCTGATAGACCTGATTAAACTATACATCTGTAATTATAGACCTAATTAAACTCTACATCTGTAATTATGAATATTTGTTCTATGACCGATAATTACGCAATAAAATTAAACCGTATATTTTTTCAAAAATAATTTCCTCCTTTTCTCGAAAGCTATTAGAGATATTGGAAATATCATTGCAGCATCTGATGGACCTAATTAAACTCTACAACTGTAATTATGAATATTTGTTCCATGACCGATAATTACGCAATAAAATTAAACCGTATATTTTTTCCAAAACAATTTCCTCGTTTTCTCGATAGCTATTAGAGATATTGGAAATATCATTGCAGCATCTGGTAGACCTAATTAAACTCTACAACTGTAATTATGAATATTTGTTCTATGACCGATAATTACGCAATAAAATTAAAGCGTATATTTTTTCCCAAACAATTTCCTCGTTTTCTCGATAGCTATTAGAGATATTGGAAATATCATTGCAGCATCTGATAGACCTAATTAAACTCTTCAACTGTAATTATGAATATTTGTTTTATGACTGATAATTACGCAGAAAAATTAAACCGTATATTTTTTCCAAAACAATTTAATCTTTTTCTCGAAAGCTATTAGAGATATTGGAAATATCATTGCAGCATTTGATGGGCCTAATTAAACTCTACAACGCTAATTATGAATAGTTGTTCTATGACCGATAATTACGCAATAAAATTAAACCGTATATTTTTTCCAAAATAATTTCCTCCTTTTCTCGAAAGCTATTAGAGATATTGGAAATATCATTGCAGCATCTGATAGATCTAATTAAACTCTACAACTGTAATTATGAATATTTGTTCTATGACCGATAATTACGCAATAAAATTAAAGCGTATATTTTTTCCTAAACAATTTCCTCGTTTTTTCCATAGCTATTAGAGATATTGGAAATATCATTGCAGCATCTGATAGACCTAATTAAACTCTACAACTGTAATTATGAATATTTGTTCTATGACTGATAATTACGCAGTAAAATTAAACCGTATATTTTTTCCCAAACAATTTCCTCGTTTTCTCGATAGCTATTAGAGATATTGGAAATATCATTGCAGCATCTGATAGACCTGATTAAACTATACATCTGTAATTATAGACCTAATTAAACTCTACATCTGTAATTATGAATATTTGTTCTATGACCGATAATTACGCAATAAAATTAAACCGTATATTTTTTCAAAAATAATTTCCTCCTTTTCTCGAAAGCTATTAGAGATATTGGAAATATCATTGCAGCATCTGATGGACCTAATTAAACTCTACAACTGTAATTATGAATATTTGTTCCATGACCGATAATTACGCAATAAAATTAAACCGTATATTTTTTCCTAAACAATTTCCTCGTTTTTTCCATAGCTATTAGAGATATTGGAAATATCATTGCAGCATCTGATGGACCTAATTAAACTCTACAACTGTAATTATGAATATTTGTTCCATGACCGATAATTACGCAATAAAATTAAACCGTATATTTTTTCCAAAACAATTTCCTCGTTTTCTCGATAGCTATTAGAGATATTGGAAATATCATTGCAGCATCTGGTAGACCTAATTAAACTCTACAACTGTAATTATGAATATTTGTTCTATGACCGATAATTACGCAATAAAATTAAAGCGTATATTTTTTCCCAAACAATTTCCTCGTTTTCTCGATAGCTATTAGAGATATTGGAAATATCATTGCAGCATCTGATAGACCTAATTAAACTCTTCAACTGTAATTATGAATATTTGTTTTATGACTGATAATTACGCAGAAAAATTAAACCGTATATTTTTTCCAAAACAATTTAATCTTTTTCTCGAAAGCTATTAGAGATATTGGAAATATCATTGCAGCATTTGATGGGCCTAATTAAACTCTACAACGGTAATTATGAATAGTTGTTCTATGACCGATAATTACGCAATAAAATTAAACCGTATATTTTTTCCAAAATAATTTCCTCCTTTTCTCGAAAGCTATTAGAGATATTGGAAATATCATTGCAGCATCTGATAGATCTAATTAAACTCTACAACTGTAATTATGAATATTTGTTCTATGACCGATAATTACGCAATAAAATTAAAGCGTATATTTTTTCCTAAACAATTTCCTCGTTTTTTCCATAGCTATTAGAGATATTGGAAATATCATTGCAGCATCTGATAGACCTAATTAAACTCTACAACTGTAATTATGAATATTTGTTCTATGACTGATAATTACGCAGTAAAATTAAACCGTATATTTTTTCCCAAACAATTTCCTCGTTTTCTCGATAGCTATTAGAGATATTGGAAATATCATTGCAGCATCTGATAGACCTGATTAAACTATACATCTGTAATTATAGACCTAATTAAACTCTACATCTGTAATTATGAATATTTGTTCTATGACCGATAATTACGCAATAAAATTAAACCGTATATTTTTTCAAAAATAATTTCCTCCTTTTCTCGAAAGCTATTAGAGATATTGGAAATATCATTGCAGCATCTGATGGACCTAATTAAACTCTACAACTGTAATTATGAATATTTGTTCCATGACCGATAATTACGCAATAAAATTAAACCGTATATTTTTTCCAAAACAATTTCCTCGTTTTCTCGATAGCTATTAGAGATATTGGAAATATCATTGCAGCATCTGGTAGACCTAATTAAACTCTACAACTGTAATTATGAATATTTGTTCTATGACCGATAATTACGCAATAAAATTAAAGCGTATATTTTTTCCCAAACAATTTCCTCGTTTTCTCGATAGCTATTAGAGATATTGGAAATATCATTGCAGCATCTGATAGACCTAATTAAACTCTTCAACTGTAATTATGAATATTTGTTTTATGACTGATAATTACGCAGAAAAATTAAACCGTATATTTTTTCCAAAACAATTTAATCTTTTTCTCGAAAGCTATTAGAGATATTGGAAATATCATTGCAGCATTTGATGGGCCTAATTAAACTCTACAACGGTAATTATGAATAGTTGTTCTATGACCGATAATTACGCAATAAAATTAAACCGTATATTTTTTCCAAAATAATTTCCTCCTTTTCTCGAAAGCTATTAGAGATATTGGAAATATCATTGCAGCATCTGATAGATCTAATTAAACTCTACAACTGTAATTATGAATATTTGTTCTATGACCGATAATTACGCAATAAAATTAAAGCGTATATTTTTTCCTAAACAATTTCCTCGTTTTTTCCATAGCTATTAGAGATATTGGAAATATCATTGCAGCATCTGATAGACCTAATTAAACTCTACAACTGTAATTATGAATATTTGTTCTATGACTGATAATTACGCAGTAAAATTAAACCGTATATTTTTTCCCAAACAATTTCCTCGTTTTCTCGATAGCTATTAGAGATATTGGAAATATCATTGCAGCATCTGATAGACCTGATTAAACTATACATCTGTAATTATAGACCTAATTAAACTCTACATCTGTAATTATGAATATTTGTTCTATGACCGATAATTACGCAATAAAATTAAACCGTATATTTTTTCAAAAATAATTTCCTCCTTTTCTCGAAAGCTATTAGAGATATTGGAAATATCATTGCAGCATCTGATGGACCTAATTAAACTCTACAACTGTAATTATGAATATTTGTTCCATGACCGATAATTACGCAATAAAATTAAACCGTATATTTTTTCCAAAACAATTTCCTCGTTTTCTCGATAGCTATTAGAGATATTGGAAATATCATTGCAGCATCTGGTAGACCTAATTAAACTCTACAACTGTAATTATGAATATTTGTTCTATGACCGATAATTACGCAATAAAATTAAAGCGTATATTTTTTCCCAAACAATTTCCTCGTTTTCTCGATAGCTATTAGAGATATTGGAAATATCATTGCAGCATCTGATAGACCTAATTAAACTCTTCAACTGTAATTATGAATATTTGTTTTATGACTGATAATTACGCAGAAAAATTAAACCGTATATTTTTTCCAAAACAATTTAATCTTTTTCTCGAAAGCTATTAGAGATATTGGAAATATCATTGCAGCATTTGATGGGCCTAATTAAACTCTACAACGGTAATTATGAATAGTTGTTCTATGACCGATAATTACGCAATAAAATTAAACCGTATATTTTTTCCAAAATAATTTCCTCCTTTTCTCGAAAGCTATTAGAGATATTGGAAATATCATTGCAGCATCTGATAGATCTAATTAAACTCTACAACTGTAATTATGAATATTTGTTCTATGACCGATAATTACGCAATAAAATTAAAGCGTATATTTTTTCCTAAACAATTTCCTCGTTTTTTCCATAGCTATTAGAGATATTGGAAATATCATTGCAGCATCTGATAGACCTAATTAAACTCTACAACTGTAATTATGAATATTTGTTCTATGACTGATAATTACGCAGTAAAATTAAACCGTATATTTTTTCCCAAACAATTTCCTCGTTTTCTCGATAGCTATTAGAGATATTGGAAATATCATTGCAGCATCTGATAGACCTGATTAAACTATACATCTGTAATTATAGACCTAATTAAACTCTACATCTGTAATTATGAATATTTGTTCT
>JAXIVD010004099.1:0-2500 GCA_036785275.1 Cancer borealis | reverse complement strand
TGTGTGTGTGTGTGTGTGTGTGTGTGTGTGTGTGTGTGTGTGTGTGTGTGTGTGTGTGTGTGTGTGTGTGTGTGTGTGTGTGTGTGTGTGTGTGTGTGTGTGTGTGTGTGTGTGTGTGTGTGTGTGTGTGTGTGTGTGTGTGTGTGTGTGTGTGTGTGTGTGTGTGTATGTGTGTGTTTGTGTGTGTGTGTGTGTGTGTGTGTTTGTGTGTGTGTGTGTGTGTGTGTGTGTGTGTGTGTGTGTGTGTGTGTGTGTGTGTGTGTGTGTGTGTGTGTGTGTGTGTGTGTGTGTGTGTGTATGTGTGTGAGGTACGGTTTGTAATCTTCATTATTGACTCACATATAGTTGTAGTTGTAGTATTAGTAATAGTTCTGATGATAGTTGAAAGAAATTTACTATGTCAGTGTAGGTTATAAAAGGGTTAATGTGTGTGCGGGTTTGGTAGTGATTAAAAAAGAGGAATAGAAAGATTTACGAGTTTAATTGAGGTACTAATGAGGGCTTAATTGCTTTCCCCTCCTTCTCTCTTTTACGTAGAAATACAATTAGTAAGATAAAAGGAATTAGATGGAATGAGCGTATCAAATAGAAACGCAAGAGTAATTAAAATTACAAAATAAAAGGACAAATATATGTAAGACCATTAATACGTGAACAAGATAATATTGTAAATACTTTGGGTTTTTATTCAGAATGTAAAATTAAAAATGACGTATTGTTTAACGTGAAACACACACACACACACACACACACACACACACACACACACACACACACACACACACACACACACACACACACACACACACACACACACACACACACACACACACACACACACACACACACACACACACACACACACACACTCACACACACACACACACACACACACACACACACACACACACACACACACACACACACACATGTGATGCCTCCAATTTAATCTCAATTAGGCGTACTGAATGTACCTTTTTGTTTTGTTTAGTCTGCCCTTAGATCCTGTATTCCCAAGTGGATACTGCATTATATAAATGTTTTTACTCACATCATTCATACTTTCATACTATATGTTTATATTAAGGTTTATATTAGAATTGTTTCTCCAAACTTTCAAATCCTATGCAGTCAACCCCTCCCACAAGACAGTTTTCTATGGAAAGAAATTAATATCATAATCTTATCATTATTAATAGTTATTAACTTGTCAAAATGCTCTCCATAGTCTAATATAATTAACCTACTTAGTTATCTTCCCACAAAATTTTGTTAAGAATGACGTAATATTGCACCATGTGATGTGATCCCACGCCCCAGGGCCTGTCCCTGAGAAAAGTCACGTAGACAAAAATGTTCCCTTATATAGTAATCCAGAGATCAGGTTCAATAGATACCTAAATGTCACTTATTTAGCGTCAAAATTAATTTCCTATCAACTGATAACTATTTTACGTCTCAATAATCAATTAATAATAAGATCAAAGGAGGAATATCCTCGAAACCCCCCCTTCCCCCTTCTCATCTCCCGCCTTTTTCCCCGACAGCGTCACTCGTGGTTCACCCTTCATTGTGTTCGCAGGTGAGTGACATCGCTCTCGAAATTTCTCAATATTTGTGAAATCCAATACCTCTCGCCATTATTATATAGTCCATAATCTTCCCCAATAGTCTGACAATACATGTAAACCCCTATTGAGATCTATTATAAGTGGATAATATCAATTTCCTTCTCTTAAAGAAGGACAACGTGGTTTCAAAACCGCATGGTCCCCTATTCCCTACAAAATATTTCATGGTGTACAATATATATTTTTCACGGTAATTTCTATGTTATTGTGACTGTGTATTAACTTCTGAGTTAAGGAAGTGAATTATAGACTCGTGGTTCACCCTTCATTGTGTTCGCAGGGAAAGAATGCCTCCACGACAGTTACACCAATTTCTCATTTACTTTCTTTTGTTTTTGTAGTTAAATGAACGGCTAGAAAGCCACTGCCAAATTTCCAAGTTAAGCTTTAGGAAACTATGTGTCACGTAAGACGGTCTGATAGACCCAGCCCATGTATTCAGGAATAGGAATCGCGTATTCCTACTTAGTGAGGAAGAGTTATACTATGTATGCATAAACAGAAACATTGAGATCACCTTACTTTCGGAAACCCCCTGAGAAAAGGTTCTTTAACTGTTCTCAGGCCCAGTTACAAAATTATAAAATTTTTAAGGTGATATTTTTCAGGGAAGGGAGTCAAGGGTATAATGTATAATGTGTGAAGAGCTTGGTATCTCGAGGTGAGATATGTATTGCCAACTCTGTATTTATTTTCTTTTTGAGGAAGGTGAAGTTTTTCTGCCATGAGCCATTAAGTTGTCTGATATTATAACTAAGCCGTGTTTCTAAGACTCAGTGATCAGCCTGTGATATTCAAAGTATACATTAAATAAATAACTCAAGTAAAATCTGAGAAAGTGATTCTGTGTTAATACTAACCTTCCGTTG
>JAXIVD010004098.1:0-30000 GCA_036785275.1 Cancer borealis | reverse complement strand
CAGACTTCAGACCACCCCTTCCCTTCACCATCCCTTCATATCACTTACTCCCGGGTTAAGGGGTAGGGGGTGCCTGCATGATTCCCTCACCTCACCCCTCACACACACACACACACACACACACACACACACACACACACACACACACACACACACACACACACACACACACACACACACACTAACCACCAGGACGAAGTGTTGGGGGTGAGGGTGTGTTGGGGGGAGGTGGAAGGGTTGGTGGAGGTACATAAGAGGCACCGACAGGACTGGTATTGAGTGTGTAACATAACTCAACCAAAATTCCCGCACAGAGCATCGCCGGCAACTCCAAGTACATTACGCGAGTCTCCTCTTTCGACCAAGGCTTTCGGCGGCATTAGAGGCGGAGAGGACAGGGGCAGGGGCAGGGGCAGGGGCCGGGATGATCCTCTCAAGTATCCTGGAACCATTAATGTCCCTTTTCCACCAGGTCTCCGTTCGGCACGTGTACATTAATGACCTCAATTCGCTGACCGCTATCATGACCAGTGGTGCAAGTGAGGCTGTGTGTCATGTACCGTAACCTCGACACAAGATAAACATTACCAAACGGACTTTTATCTCACTGTGGTGGTAATGGTGATGATGGTGGTGGTGGTGGTGGTGGTGGTGGTGATGGTGGTGATGGTGGTGGTGTTTCCTAACCTAACCACAGACTGTTGCGCTGGATCTGTATATAACTTCCCAGGGCGAGACCAGAAAGGCGTAACTCGAGTCCCAGCTTGGCCTTGACCGCAGCCATCAGATAATAAAGCAACTCCGTGATCCTGGCAGGAGGATAATAAACACGGTGGTGGTGGTGGTGGTGGTGGTGGTGGTGGTGGTGGTGGTGGTGTATATTCTGAGATACCCGGATGAGGATGTTGACGCTGAATAACAGACTAACACACACACACACACACACACACACACACACACACACACACACACACACACACACACACACACACACACATACGTATATAATGATAAACATGTAGACTCTGGATATCTCGGCATAATTCTGTTTTTCCAACCATACATACATACATACATACATACATACATACATACACACATTAAAGAGAGGAGCATCATAACACGTCCATATAACTCGATTAGTCAACAGGTTTGGATTTTTCTTCTAAATCCTCTTTGGGAGTTATAACTGAGCTGACTTTCATTTATCTTTATACGTTTCCATCTGACTAACGAGGGAATGACCTGGTTAAGAGAACACCACGGTAACTACCCAGGTGTGTGTGTGTGTGTGTGTGTGTGTGTGTGTGTGTGTGTGTGTGTGTGTGTGTGTGTGTGTGTGTGTGTGTGTGTCTCGACCTGAAAACACTCCTATCAGCCTCTTATCGCTTACTGTGTTGAGAGAGAGAGAGAGAGAGAGAGAGAGAGAGAGAGAGAGAGAGAGAGAGAGAGAGAGAGAGAGAGAGAGAGAGAGAGAGAGAGAGAGAGAGAGAGAGAGAGAGAAAGAGAGAATGTCACTTACTAACTAGACCATCACTACCATAAAACCATATACAAAAAATAACAATAAATATTAATACACATCAATTAATTAACGAACATAATAAAACTAGATAGATTGATCATCACTCCAATCAATTAATTCTTACAAACGGAAGAAGGAAAAACATGATTGAAAAATACACAGTAAATAAATTGCTATGTCACTAATTATATATTGTATCTCACGCTGCCTGCCTGCCTACCTACCTGCTTGACGCATTCTTCCCAGACGTGTAATAACTTTAGTGTTACATAGATGACAACACTCTGACTGTCTGACTGATTGTCTTGACTTTTTAAGTCACCGCCGCAATGTTGCATCTATATCTATCTTCTACCGCTATTTTCATGCTGACTGCTCTTCTGAACTTGCTAACTGCATGCCTCCCCCCTCCCGCGGCCTCGCTGCACAAAACTTTCTACTACTTCTCATCCTTATTCTGTCCATCTACCTAATGCCAGAGTTAACCAGTATCTTCACTCTTTCATCCCTTACACTGGTAAACTCTGGAACTCTCTTCCTTTGTCTGTTTTTCCACCTGCCTATGACTTAAACTCTTTCAAAGGAGGAGTGTCAAGACACCTCTCATACTAAATTGGACTTCCCCCCCATGTCTATATTTCTCCTACTGTCCTCTTTACAGGGTCTGGCGACAAGCGGGATTTTTTTTTATACTTAATTTATTTTTCCCTTAGCCAGTACCCTTTTAATGTAAAAAAAAAAAAAAAATCACTCACAAGACTGAGGTGAAGAGAAGCACGAACGACGCGCTAAGAATGATACAAGATAAGATAAGGTAAGATAAGGGATGTGGGACTAGATTGGACAGTATCAGGTGGAAATATTAGCTAACTGACTAACTAACTAACTAACTGACCGACTAACTGACTGACTGACTAGATGACTTAACCCTTACAGACCCAGTGACACGCGCGAAATGGTCTGGTTTTAATCTTGTGTTAGGGACGTGAGTGAGTGAGTGAGTGAGTGAGTGAGTGAGTGAGTGAGTGAGTGAGTGAGTGAGCGAGTGAGTTGCATCGTGGGTTTACACAGTCCAGTGGCTCTTGATAAAATATTTCATCCTTAATACCAACAACTTCGCCTTAAGACAAACCTGATATCCCCTGTGCCTCTAACTGTATCTTGTTTACTTTTTTTTTTTAACTCCTGATTTCTGCTTCAAATCTAAGGTCTGGCTGATGACTCTAGGGATATCCAAAAAAATCCCTGGATATTGGAAGGGAGGGAAAGGGAAAGGTAAGATAAGGGAAGGGAAGGATAAAGGAAGATAGGGGATAGAAGGGCATCCATAGGTGTCTGTTTTCAGGATAAGGAATGTAACACGTACCACTCAGAGTATTGAATCAATTTATCACATTGTATATATCTCCCGCTGGGATCAGCGCACGAGGCTCATCATCCTATACCCTTTCACCCTTCCTCCCTCACACATCCATGACCACGGGTAACGAACAAGAACGAGCGTAGGTCTTCACTCTATATATATACAATGAAACGCATGCCACACACACACACACACACACACACACACACACACACACACACACACACACACACACACACACACACACACATACACTAGTCCTAATTTTGCCTCTTGCCTTGTCTTTCCGTCCATGCTGCGTGTGTGTGTGTGTGTGTGTGTGTGTGTGTGTGTGTGTGTGTGTGTGTGTGTGTGTGTGTGTGTGTGTCTACCTCTCTAACTTATCATTTACAGGATAAGCGACGCATTTTCTCGCATTTCATCAGTGACGCTCGGAAAAATTCACTAGATTTCAGGGTTTATGAGTAGCTGCGCCTCGCTTGCCTCTCTCACTACATATCTAAGTTGAACAGACTTGCTACATAAAATAATGAAGAAAAGGTTAATAAGGTTATATAATTAGAGGTTAGTTAGGTTATAATTATCGTGCATCTTAAACTGGGAATCCACATCTAGGTGTTTGTTATAATTGTTGTTAAAAGAGGGTTTGATTCCACTCCACATGTAAACAGAGAATATAACTACGTGTGACTATAATACTTTACCTGGTTTACTTTTCATGAATTAACCTTTGCAAATTATAATCCACGGTGTGTATGTATGTATGTACTATAGTAACTGTACTATTACACAAACCATGACTTCCGTGATGTGCCGAGTTAGGATTATAACTCGCCTTACCACATTACTAAGTAGACAAGATAATTAATATTCTAGCGCGTGATCTCCCAGAATACATTACGTTATATAAATCCAAATATACAATGCGATATTCATGTAAGAAAAACAAACCTATGTAAACACGTGTATGGATTATACTCGTGACATTGTATTGTATTGTATTGCATATTCGTTCTTTTGAAGTCTTGAATTGTTCTCAAACTATCCACAAAGTTATTTAATATTGCGGGAGGATCTGACCAGCTGAGACACACGCGTTCTAAGGGTATGTATCGGTATGTAAGGAATGTGTATAAGTATGTATAGCTATGTAAGAGGTATGTATAGGTATGTATAGAGGTATGCAAGTGGTGTGTATGGTTTCAAATCCCAAACTGGCACCTATAACACCACCACACACACACCGACACACACACACACACACACGCAAGGAGACCCACTTCTGAATATACTGTAAGATACGTTATGAGGAAGCTGATAAAGTCAAGGATAAAGAACGCTTACTTTACAAATCACGATACGAGACAATCTATACTCAGAATGACTTACGGTACAAAGAACTTTCTAATCGCTGCAGAAACATATAGATTTAATAATAGTAGTAGTGATGATGATAATAATAATAATAATAATAATAATAATAATAATAATAATAATGATAATAATGATACACATGAGTGACGTTTAATCAACCATGTAGATGAGGAAAGGTTAAGATAATTAATATTACCTGTGATATATAAACAAAACTTGATTATACAACTGTTATTTAGTTTTCATATGTAATGCAAAAACTTGTGAATGTGTAAAGAATCTGATGTAGTTGTTTTGTGAGAAGAGATTGGATACACGAAAACTGACAGAGAGAGAGAGAGAGAGAGAGAGAGAGAGAGAGAGAGAGAGAGAGAGAGAGAGAGAGAGAGAGAGAGAGAGAGAGAGAGAGAGAGATGATTTATTTATGTATGTATAATCACGACATTGAAAACAATATATATATAGACGCTTAAACAATGTCATGAAATCTATAGAGCTTGCCAAGTGGAAGTATATTTCGAAGCATGAACGAATTGGAAGCGAGTATGAATAAATAAATAAATAAATAAATAAATAAATGAATAAATAACCCATAGAAAATAAAAGTACTTAAATAATGAAGACTTAAATGCTCTCCAAACACACATACAACTAGATATATACAACAACTGTTTCAATTGTGTTCCAGTGAGTGGAGATTTATTAATATTATTCATAAGAAGATTCACCAGTGTTTTGTTTACCGTCACACTGCTTCGTGAACCACCAAATTAAACCAAAAACCAAACCAGTGAGCCATTACACGCTCGACTCCTGGCTGGCTGGATAGAAAAAAAAAAGAAAAAGATATTTGCGAGTTTCAATTAATATATTATCGATACTTTATCTTGTATTACTTTCCTTCAATGAGAGGCATGTGGAGGAGAAATGAAAAGGAAGGAAGGAAGGCAGGAAGGACAGGAAGGAAAGAAGGATAAAAGGAAGGAAGGTGGAGGAAAGGAAATTATTATTAGCACGAAAAAATAATAAAAGTAAATATTTAAAAACCCAAGTGGACTATTTTTACACACACACACACACACACACACACACACACACACACACACACACACACACACACACACACACACACTTCCTAGAACTGTGTAATGAGCAAGTAAAAAACATTCACGAGAGAGAGAGAGAGAGAGAGAGAGAGAGAGAGAGAGAGAGAGAGAGAGAGAGAGAGAGAGAGAGAGAGAGAGAGAGAGATACTAATACTAGCCATAATTTAATGTGACATCTGACAATTCATATAAATACACACCAAACAACATCACAATTTTTACAACATATATAACCTAATCCAGAACAATAAAAATATTAATAAACTAATCAATTCTTTCCTAATACCTATAATTATTTCAACATTAAACACATAGAAAAATATATAGACAATCAACACGTAATTAACACTTAAATCATTACATACATACTCACCAATTAATCAATGTATGCTGTATTTGGAGTATTGAAAGTTACTACCACACGCCAACACGCCCGTCCTGTCACCACGCCCACACGCCTACACGCCTCACAGCTGACTGACTGAGTCAGACTGACCGACCGCCGCACAGCTGACTGTCTGACTGCCTCGCTGCTACGCCCGCCACCACTGCTCTACCTGCTGCCTCTTACCTGCTGCCTGCTAGCCTACACAGCCTCCCTTCATTACTTTTATAGATCAGTATATGATTCTAAGGATGGAGATTATGGGTTTTAATTAATTTCATTAGACAAGGATCATAATATTATCACAAAGCTTGGATGGACGTGTTTGATGTATTGATTTGGTGGTTAATTTTTTTTGTAGCTCCTCGATTCGATTTGTGGGGGGTAGCAAGTGAGAGTGAAAGAAGAGTTGCTTAGAAGAAGAATAGTGTAAGAAAAAGGAATATAAGTAGAAGAATAATAGATGGCGGGCTGACCGCCTTGCTATGTTTGTACTGTTTTATTTCTATATTTGTAGCCCTTTTTTGGATTCGTAAGTGTTGGTATTAATAGTTTTGTTTCCCATAGCTTCATTTTTATTTTATTTATTTATTTAATTTATATATTTATTTATTTATTTATTTAATTATTTTATTTATTTGTTTATTTAATTATTTATTTGTTTATCTTTTATTTATTCATTTATTTTTATTATTAATTATTTATTTATTTATTGATTGATTGATTGATTGATTTTATTTATTTATTAAATATTTATTTATTTATTTATTTTATTATTATTTTGATTGATTGATTGATTTATTAATTTTGTTTTTAAATTAATTTTTTTTTTCCCCATTTCTTCCCCAAAAACCAGTGTTAATGTAATATTCTCCCAGTTTTATATACACATATACACATACATACACATACATATACAAATAAATATATATACATATATATATATATATATATATATATATATATATATATATATATATATACACATACATATACATATATGTACACACACACACACACACACACACACACACACACACACACACACACACACACACACACGCACACACACACACACACACACACACACACACACACACACACACACACACACACACACACACACACCTCATGAGCTCTTTCCATACTTTATATTCAGTCACAATATTCATTCTTCCCTGAAACTAACATTTGTGTATGTATTTCTTCACGTATGCTAATATTATACAACTCAATTCCTTCTTCATCTTCCTTTCCTTCCTTCCTTCCTTTCTTTCCTTCCTTCCTTTCCTTTCTTTCCTTCATCTTCCATATTTATGCCTATGTATTTTTTTTACATTAAAAGGGCACTGGCCAAGGGAAAAAAAAATTAAGTATGAAAAAAAATATAGACATGGGGAGGGGGGGAAGTCCAATATAGAATGAGAGGTGTCTTGACACTCCTCTTTTGAAAGAGTTTAAGTCTCATAGACAGGTGGGAAAACAGACAAAGGAAGAGAGTTCCAGAGTTTACCAATGTAAGGGATGAAAGAGTGAAGATACTGGTTAACTCTGGCATTAGGTAGATGGACAGAATAAGGATGAGAAGAAGTAGAGTCTTGTGCAGCGAGGCCGCTGGAGGGAGGGAGGCATGCATAACCTCACAGCCTTCAATATTATATTCCACTATATAATTTCCTTGCATTATCTTATTATACCGCTAGTTTTGCTCATTATAGGGAATAAGATAATGTTTGTGCTTCAACAAATACATTATTGTTACGATGGGGGATATTGGCGCGAATCTTTCGCAGGTTTTTGGAAGAAGACGCGGGATTTGGAGCGTCACCTGCAGTCGCGGTACTGGGTAGCGTCTTGTCAAGGGAAGACGTGAGGTGCTGTACATAGAAGGATAAGGTAACAGGTTCAGTAAACCAAAGACGATTGGGAGTACTGTGGTTTTCCTCACCCTGCCCCGGACGCCCAGAAGATCATAGTGTGTCACCTCGCAGTCCACCGATACATGCACGAATCCATGGAGTGAGGAGCGAGTGCCTGCCCTACATATCACCCATCCAAAATCGCACCGAGGAGACAGCAGCTGAGTTTGTTGTGATGCTGTGTCGTAAGTGGTGATGGTAAGGCAAGGTAAACTCCTTTTTTTTCATTTGCATAACATTATCACTTTATTCTGTTACTTTTTCTTAGGATGAGGTGCACGTGGAAGAAGAAAAGGAAGGCAAGGAAAGGAAGGTGAAGAAGAAGGAAGGTGAAGAAGGAGGAAGTGAGATGAAGGAGAGGAAGGAGGAGGAGAGATGAAGGGAAGGGAAGGAAAGGAAGGAAGGTGGAGGAAAGAAAAGGAAGGAGAGATGAAGGGAAGGGAAGGGAAGGAAGGTGGAGGAAAAGGGAAGTTAAATTATATTATATACTGATTATTGTCCTATTCACTGTACTAATTATGTATGCGTGTTTATGTATTTGCAATTGTACATACATAACATTAACCTAATAATGTGATAAGAGATATATAAATGCGAATATATATTGTATTAAACTGTGAGAAGAAAAATAATCATATCAAATATAATAAGTTTGTCTCAATACTGAACTTACAATATGAAACAACATAATTAATTTAACACTGATTAAATACAAAAAAAGGAAGGTATATATAGGTGTATTAATTGATACGTATAAAACAGTGAGTCAGTCCCACATGGTGCAGTACAACACTTTTATATCCTCACCCTTAGGTACTGCACTGCCAGACCACCACAACAACACTACACCACCAGCACAGGACTTTTTCTGATTCGGTGATTCCCCACAAGGACAGACAGGTAAGAACACCACTATACTATACTAACTATACACTAATTCACCTGTACTACCTTACCTTTACACAACCTTCACTAACTACCTCATCACTGAGTCTGTTCCAATTATCCACCACCCTATTTGTAAACCAATTTCTGCCTATCTTTTATAAATCTACATTTTTCTAATTTGAATCCATTATTTCTTGTTCTATCCTGACCACTGACTGTAAGAACCTTTCCTACATCCCCTTATTAAAACCCTTCTAACACATAAATACTTAAATCAGATCTCTTACTATACGTCTCTCCTGTGAATGTTATTGCAAAAATTTCAGTCTCCTCTACACTTGTCATGCTTAAATTCCATCTGCCACCCATCCACCCACTCGTTCAACCTATCAAAGTCTCCCTGCAAGTCCTTTACGTCAGACTCTGATCTAATAATCCCACCTATCTTAGAATCGTCAGCGAATTTGCAAACATCACTACTAATCCCATTGTCTAGTGGCTGGTCTAAAAATTGTGATATATCGTTTGTTAGTTAATCAATTTTTTGCAGAATGAAGTCTGGTAATGGACATATCCTCTGTATTCCTGGCCAGAGGTTGTGTGAGGCCACCAGCTCCCATGTGGGAGGTGAGGGCACGTACACCTTTAATAAGTATATATACGCGTCACTCATTGGCAGGGTGGTGGTGGAGCCTCAAAGGGACCTACACGTTGTAAAGGTAATGGTGGTGGTGGTGGTGATGATGATGGTGTAATAATAATAATAATATATACTTTATTTAGTCTTTGTATATTGATGAAGGTGTTATCTATTTTATATCATATTCCACCTAACCTAATAATGTTCCCCCAGTTTATATCACCTCCCACACCCCATAAAATAATGTTCCTCACCTTCGCCCTATAAAAAAAAATTAATAAGAGAAAATACCCTTCCTTGATGCCTATGACGCCTGTGTTGATCATTGTCTATATTATGAAAATGTTCCTCACTTTCTATCACTTTCCTAACCCACCCCAAAAAATAAAATAAAATAAAATGTCCTCTTTTGATGAATATGAATACCTAGTAGCTTCACTTTCACATTCATTACTTACATCTCCATTAATTTAAATTCTTCAAATATTGCAATAGATATTAAATAATGTAATACAATATCCTAAGCCATTTTTCCTTGATTAGCACGGATTAAAAGTGAGTAGATATTGAAGGAAAGATAATATGTGATAATCTATAACTACATACTAATAACAGTTAAATAATAATACTATTATAATTATGAAGAAAATTCCCAACGAGACTAAACTTCAACAGGAATACAATTTGTTATATAGTAGAAGTGAAACCATAACTACCTACAAATTAATGAGAAAAGATACCTAATACTATTTAAACTATGAAGAAAATTCCCTACAAGACTAAACTTTTATAGGAACACACATTGAGTTATCTAGTAGAAGTGAACCGAATAAAACCAATACACTCCTTCAGGTTACCTCAGGACAGCAGGGGACGGTTATGCCTGAAACCGGAAGCATTGTGACTTGCCGAGTGTTGAGTGTGAACCCCGGCCAGGCCACTGTGTCCATCATCTGTGTGGGTCCCAACAAGCTGCACACTCCTGTCTCAGGCACCGTCAGGAAGCAGAACGTGCGAGACCACCAAGTTGACACGGTGAGCCCTTCATTCTTGCAGCAGAGAGAACCTAACCTAACCCAACCACAAAGGGATGGATGATGATTATTGTTATTACACATGTCCAAGAGTTATAAGAATGGAAATCTAACTTCCCTTTATTTCCTGTAGATTATAACAGTTGGTTAATTTATAATATACTTTTTTATACATTTTTTCAGATGTTTGGGAAGGCAAGTTGTATGAGTATTATTACATCTTTAAAAAATCCCATCCTTACTTCATCTTAGTTTCAGGTGGAAATGTATAACTCTTTTCCCATCCTTACTTCATCCTTGGTTTCAGGTGGAAATGTATAACTGTTTCCGGCCAGACGACATCATCCTAGCGGTGGTGATGTCTCTTGGTGACTTGCGTAACTATGAACTCTCAACGGCCGGCTCTGAGCTTGGTGTGGTGACGGCCTACTGTGAGGAAGGCCATCCCCTGGTGCCGGCCTCCTGGACCACGATGAAGTGTAAATGTAGACTAGAGAAGAGGAAGGTTGCAAAAGTTATGCCTCCAAAATCGTAAAGAATGAAATGAACCTTTATTCTATTACGTCAGTGTGTGAACTTAATGTGTTTTGAAGGAATAAAGTTATAATGAACCTCTGAATGTTATAGTCTTTATTTATTTTTCTCTATTATACATGTAACTCAAGGGTTATGAATGGTTATGAATTGTTATGGGTATTGCTGCTGCTTCCTTGCTACCTCTAGGTGTGTACTGGGTATTAATTGTTGCCCTTCCTTCTTATCATTTAAGATAACTAAAGAAAAAAAAAAGTGTTGGAAAGAAGGCTGGGAATCCCTATTTTGTGCTTAATACAGAATAAAGAGAAAGCAGTATTTTTTTTACTTTTTTCTTTGCTTTCTCTTTGTATATGTGATGCAATATGCTGTGCAAGAAAACGTTTTAATTATATAATACAATTAGCTCTTTTAATGCATTTTCTGGATGGTAATCAAGAGTAAAAGTTATGATTTAAAAATGATATAAAAGACCAAATTAATACCTGATATCCCTTCATGTCTAATAATAGATTTTAGTCTTTATTTATTGATCTATAATTTTCATTTTAATTTATGGCTTAAAATAATTTATTTCTACTCTTCATGAAAAGGTCATAACAGTAAAATAATTTGATATACTCATTGCACCGAAAATCAAATATCAATCAATACACCCAACTAATACACCACTTAAAATGAGGAGGGAGAGGAAATAGCCAAGACAGGTATTGTTTAGGGGTTCAGTGAGACCTTACTCTCTCTTCACCCTATACACCTTGTCTTTCCACACGAGAGATCACAGGAGAGGCTTACCACCTTCATCATAACTTTGGGTCACCTTTTACTACCAGGAAAAATGGAGGTATGTAGTATTCTTATGTTCTAAAAACTTAGGAATTATTTGACTGAGTGAAGTATGCATGTTAGATTCTCTCTGTTTCTCTCTGTGGGTTCAGCCGTGAATACATATTTAGTAATGTTGGTGTAAGAAGTGATAATGATAACTTTTATACCTTACTCACTAATTACTTTAACAATTCAAGGTCACTGCATCACAATACACATGATTCAGTGGAGTGGAGACAAGACTTAATACTAATCAGTAGTGAATTGGATATAATTATGTCATTATATTCAAAGGTGAACCAATACTATTCTGGATTTGTAGTCTTGACATCAGTATATTAGTTTTAAAATTATTACCTTTTCTTCATACTAAATGATAAATATTTTTGAAGAACATACAACAGTTTCTTGATGTTCTAATAATTCAATGGTATAACATATTCAATGGCTGGTTAAAAAGAAAAATCTATCTCTACTGACTATTAAGATGAGTTGGTAATGGTTTTGAATATATTTGTCACTAATATAGATATATAGAAATATGCAAGCATCTGTATTTACCTAATTGTAGCATACGGGGGGGAGAGCTAAACTCATGCTATCCCGTCTCTGTTGTCCCAATAATTATCTAGCTTCATTTTAAAACCATGTATTGTTGCTTCGGTCACTTCTTTATCCAGGGCATTCCAAGTGTCGATAATTATATCGATAATTAATGTGTGTGTGTGTGTGTGTGTTCCATCCACAGGAGCAGTAAGTCATTGTTCTATGACTCAGGATTCCAGGGATGGGATAAACTACTTTATGTTACAAAAGGTGTTTCACAAAATATAATTGTGAAGTAACGTAAATTTTAGTGTGCAGAGAGACTAGGTTCCATCTCTTCCACGAACAGTCATTACTAGAATTACAGTAACAATATGTTTACTGTATTGTCAATATATTATAAGTTTGACTATTTGCAAGGATTACCATAAAATGTAATGTTACATCAAATTAAGTGATACAGTAGAAGTACAAGGCATTTTAAGTCCAGCCTAAGAGGCACAAGTTCTATCAAGATACACTAACACATAATCTATACTGCATATACACACATATAATAAATACATGATACACTTTTAAAACTATATCACACACTAAGTCCACTCTTAAAACTTTGTTAGGTTATAGAGCCAAGGCAGAAAATATCCAGTATTTTCTAAGTGTGTTGGTGTTTGGTGTTTGGTGTTGAGAAACATTCCACAACACCAAGGAAGGAGCAGGATATAAAACTCTTAGTTAAAAAAATAAATCTATAAAATGAAAGACAGCTTCATGGCTTCAGCATTGCAACACGTCAAATAAATCAATATAAAAGTTCAACATCACTAAACGCAAAGCAAAGAAAAAACTTACGCACACCATGTTAAGAGGATGAGCTGAAGAGCTTACTGTATGCAGACTTGTCCTGCACGTTCTTCTCTGCTTCCATCTTGGCCAGTTGTGAGAGTAGCTTGCGGCAGCTTGGAGCAATGGTGGCATCAAGCTTGGCGGCTTTCTCTAAGTCTGTTCGTGCCTCCGCGGGGCTGAACACTTCTACGTACGCTCGGCCACGTCGGTACAGAGCTTTAACATTATCTGAAAGACACACATCACACCTTGCTTCAGTATACATTGAAAACTATTAAAATATATAAAGAACTACATTCTATCATGACATAATACAGACAGTATATATGGGTGTTAATATTACCAAGACAGCTAATGGATTAAAAAATATGGAGGTTTTATAGTGAATTAATGGAATGAAAATTTAGGTAGGAGGTTATATTAGTTAAGTTTTGCAAAGTCGTAGTACGTTTTGACAATTATGAATTAATGAAAATGCACAGAAAGTGTGTTGTTAATGCAAACTGACCTGGTTGTTTTTCTAATACTGTGGAGCAATGTTCAATGGCAATGTAAAACTCTCCTTGAAGGATTTGGCACTGAGAAAAGTTGAGAAGGAGAGGCATCTTCATGTCATTAAGTTTGACCCATTCTTCATCACCTGGCTTCTCTCTGAAAGTTTATACCCAAGTTTAAACAAAGTACATGATAAAGTGTTGTTGTAATGTGTTGTACAGGGAAGGGAGGCGAGGCAACACTGACAGTATTTCTTCTCTTCATAATGTTTCTGAACCTACAATCCCATCCTTCCATGATGTGAGAAGCAAGGTGTACAGCCACTTTCACACCAAAATGACATATCACTTGAAAACGAACCTACAGAAACAAATGTAACCTTTCACACCGGAGTGACATGACGCATCACATGTGTCACGTGTCACTTGGATGCCACTCCAAGATAGGACCGAACCTTTACTTTTTTAGCATGCAATGTGCCACCTCACACAATGTGGTCAAATTCAATGGATCTTTCACACTCAAATGATTAATAACCAAGATAATATTCAAAATGTAATAGACTCATCCAAGACAAAGACAAATAAACACTGTATGTACCTTAGCATGAGTTGTTCCAGTCTACCAAGAGCCTCTGAGTACTTCTTATTAGCGCCTTCATGGTCACCGGCCTTGTACAAACTATTGCCTTCCTCCTTCAACGCTGGGATGCTGGCTATCCTCTCCTCCTCAGACATGGCCCAAAACTCCTTCTCATAGGAACCAGCTCTCGCAACCTTCACCATTTCTGTAAACATCAACACACAAAGGAAAAACTGTATAAATATAGATACGCAGACAGAACCACACGAGTATACTACAATAGGTGTACTACAACTAGGTAAATACAACTAGGTAAATACAGGATGGTTATATAGTATTATGTTTTAATGAATAAAGAGAGTAGGTTTGTTTAAAATTTTGTATATTTTGTCTTCTCGTGTCATGATTGTAAATAAAGGATAATGGTAGAAACTAACGAACAGAAAACCTACAAATAGAGAGTATTGAGAGATGGTTAACTAATTATAATGCATAGTTATAATATAGTGTACCTTTTAACACAGGAATCTATTGGTCAAAAATAATTATAGATTGTCTAATATGATATACACATAACATTGTCTTCACTCTAACCAAAGTAAGATCTGGATTATTCCAAGGCAATTATTCCCACCTATCTATCAACCTTCCTTCCTCCTGACCATCCCTTTCCTTACCTATAGTGAACTTCAAGTCTTTAGGAGTCTTGTCCAACTCGTCCAGATCAGGGTACCCCAGGCCCTCCTTGAAGCCCATGCCACAGCAATGGTGGGGCTTCTTGTCCTTGTTGGTCTTGTTCTTGCTGTAGGCATCTCGTAAAGTTTTTGAGACCAAAGGATAGGATTTCAGCAGCTGTACACCAGAAGGACAACTATAAATTAATGTTAACTATTTGATATATACATTTATTTCAGTAGCAAATATGATGGTCTAAACTAAGGAACTAGGAGATCCGGTGCCCTAGTGGCTAGTGTGTGGGCTTGACAAGCTCAGAGTTCCGAATTTGAGTCCCAGTACAAGCTGGCCACTTTTCTTTGGTAAAATCGCACACACACATGCTGCCATCATTATCCTCGACTGTGACTGCAATGTTATATGCATCAAGGAGCTTCCATGGGCAGCATGAGCCTCTCAACAAGAAATAAGGCATCAATTAAAAAATCTAACCATCTGATCAGCCAAAGACTATAACATAACTATAACTATAACATGATCATAACCAAAAATTGCTCATCTGGAAAAAATATAAATTAAACAAATATTAACAACAAAAAAAAGGTAAGGTAAGGTAAGGTTACATTAGGTTAAGTTATTGGTGATCACTACAACTCACCATTTTATCAATGGTGAACGCTGCCACTTCCCCTGGTGCCATAGTGCGTATACATGCTTCTAAGGCCTCTAACTTGAACTTCTTGCCCAGTAATAACTCCACCGGCTCCCTCCACTTGCGACTTTCATCAATGGTCTTGGCCTCCTCATCACACGTCTCAGTCTTGATGTGGAAGGTCATCTGGTATTAAAAAAAAAAAAAAATTACAATGAAATTAATGTATTTACTAAAATATATAAACTGAAATGTGTAGTATATACTTATCAATTCTTTTTTAATTATTCAAATCAAATCTAACTTAGCTCAACTCAACCTAACCTAATAATAATAGAATATAAAAACTGAAATGACTAGCATACTTATCATTTCTTATTTAATTATACAAAATCAAATCTAAACTAACTTAACTTAATCGTACCTATCCTAACCTAGCTTAACCTGATCTAACTAAACCTACCGATCTTATCTAACATATAATGATGACACACACATATATTAAATGACCATAATAATTCAACACAACCAAAATAAATAATAATAAAAATAAATACCTTAGTTCCATCCGTATAATCATTACTTCCTTTTCCTGGATGTAATAATTCTTTCTTAATCAGTTTGTCATCCATTTTTCTTGACATTTGACTCTCCTTCCTTCTATTGAATCATAACCAAGTGGTGGCAGGTCTTCTAATAAGTGTTCCTCTCAGCCTTGGGTCATCTTAGGTCACTTCAAGTAGTCATGACCTCAAGGCTCTTATCAAAAAACCGTGTGACCTTTTGAAGTATTATAACTGGAATGGAGTGAATTAGTGGCGTACAGGTGAGTCAGAGTTTAAGTGGAGTACAGTGGAGTAATACGTAGTGGAGTACAGTCAAGGTATTACATAGAGTGCCAAAATAACGCTGTTTACACTATATATACAAGTCACTATTTACTATGTTTACTATGTGTCTTCTCTTCACTGCAACGGAAAACGAACACAGGAATCTAACCTCATAAGGGACACTGTGCTATTTAAGTCCTCATATATATATATATATATATATATATATATATATATATATATATATATATATATATATATATATATATATATATATATATATATATATATATATATACATATATATATATATATATATATATATATATATATATATATATATATATATATATATATATATGTACAGAGCGCGACTGTCCAACTATCATTACGGTGATTCCTTTATATCCCTATATATATATATATATATATATATATATATATATATATATATATATATATATATATATATATATATATATATATATATATATATATATACCATGAAAAATTGCCCGTGTGACCCGGCAGGGACCCTAGGGTCCATTGCTGTTTGTGTTCCCTTCCATTCCCGTGGAAGACTGACTGAATTTCAGGGACTACGACTGGCAATATTAGGGGCGATGCCAAATGTATCATTAAACCAGACCAAACACCACACACACTCGCTAATAATATATAGTATACTACTATAATACTATACTAATACTATGTATGCTATAATACTATATAAAGTACATAGTATTAGCGAGCGTGTACAGTATTTGGTCCGGTCCAGTAATATATGTGGCACCGCAGCTAATATATCATGTTGTCCAGCCAGAAAATTACTCTTGTTGAGCACCAAGAAAACTCAACACCTCCGAATCTCATGAAAAATTTACAATGATGCTTTAAGTCATGCTGAACACGAATCTGAACTTATTTTCAATAAAAGTATAATAGCAAATATTAAAAAACATATATAGAAAAAAATAAGAGATACAGGAAATATTTTCATTATTCCCGTTACCATCACCTCATATTCATTATTATTATTATTATAGTATTTATTCATCATTATGGTGATGGTGGTGGTGGTGAGGGAACTTCTTACAACAATTTAATAAAGATAATAATAATGGTGATGAATAATGATGGTGGCAGGATTCCTCGCCTTACACTCCTACCGGGAATACATTGTCACAACTCCTTGGCTTACCACCCATACACATTTTCTGCTAAGTGAACAGGGAATAGTGTGAAGGGAGAGAAACCCAATGGACACGCTGATCACTCCTGACTTGCCCGCGCTCTGGCTGACTGTCAACAAACGGGCAAGTCAGACACCACCCTTGCGTCGATGATTCTCAAGCAGTCACTTTACTACCCCAGAGGATTCTATGCAGTCCAGCTAACCAAAATATTAGCAAAAAATTAAAGCAGCTTTAATATGTCTCCACGCGAATCGTGACCTATTGACTGTGAACTGAGCTCATTAACCCCTACACCAGCAGGCAGAAAACAGGTAAGGACATACGCCAAGGAATTGTGATCGGGTAAGAGAGAGAGAGAGAGAGAGAGAGAGAGAGAGAGAGAGAGAGAGAGAGAGAGAGAGAGAGAGAGAGAGAGAGAGAGAGAGAGAGAGAGAGAGAGAGAGAGAGAGAGAGAGAGAGAGAGAGAGAGAGAGAGAGAGAGAGAGAGAGAGCGTTTTCTACGGTAGGTAATATGTTCATCAAATTCCAGCATTTTTTCTTTGCGCTGCACGCTAATTCTTAATTATACGGAGCAGCAGATTCCTACAATTTATATATATCAACATGTTTTTATGAATGACGAATGCAAGGTGCACAGAAAAGATTTTCAGCACTTTTTTTTTTTTTTAATTACACTGCACCTAAATCTTAAATTCTCTTGGAAAAAAAAAAAAAAAAAATCAATAACAACACTAATACTATATTATATCAACTCCAGGATCAGGTTATCTTTGAGGCTTGATAACTACACAGCTGACAAAGGGGATTAGTAGTTATTTTATATCCACCCACTTAGCTTTCGTTAAGTGATAATTCCATCTTTCCTTAATTTCAATTATTGATGCTATGACTTTTTTTTTTATTTCTCTATATTTCTTACTTTATATCTTTCTTTCTTTCTTGTTATCTGATAATTCCATCTTTCCTTACTTCCAATTACTAACACTAACTAATATTAAGAAATCCAAACAGCAATAACATTTATCAAGAAATAAAAATGTTTTTATTACAATCAACTTTTCTTTATCTACATCGAAAGAACACAAACACCAACACAATGCAACAAAGTGAATTTTAACCCTTATAGGACAACCCTAACCAAGGCACAAGTCTTCAAAACTCAAACACATCCACCCACCTTAGGATAGCTAACGTATGCATCCACTTACTCACACATCGCAAAACATGAATGAGGCAGAATGAGGTTTTTATACAATCATTTAAATATATCATTTCCCACAAACTGAGTTGTAACTATCATATAACATCAAAATAATTGTCAAATTATAGATATAAGAGCAAGGTTTGATTGACCTCATATTTTTTAAGTTATACATATTAAGTATAGTATTCTATAATATAAGCATATGTGTTATGGAATTTTACCCCATGAGTAAAATAAATGAAAGTCAAGAACAACTTTGACACTTTTTAAAATACAAAAAGTACTGTGATCACCACTACCATTGCTGGCCACAGTGTAAACCTTAATCCACAGCCATGTAATCATCGTCATCTTTGTCCTGGTCTTCCTTCTCAGAACTCTTCTTCCCTTCATCCTTTTTACTGGCTGCTTCACTCTCCTTCTTCTTCCCAAGTGCCTGGAATCAAATCATTCCTTCCTTCACTCTCACATCAAAGTATTCCCACACACACAAATATAGTTTCTTTACTGGGAGAAATCCATAATCAAATAATCACAATAAGCGTGTATCAAAGTACGTGCTCAGTGCATAGATTTAACTGTACTGAGCATATAAATCATCATCAGGTATCACAAGGGTGTTACAAACCTTGATGAAAGCCTCCATGTCGCAGGATGAGGCAGCCAGCACAGCATCCTCCCCAAGCCCAAACTGGTTGATCAGAGGCCCCAGCTGTCCAGATTGAAGGGCACTGCTGAACAAACTTACAGCCTGAAAGCAAAACAAACCAAGTGTTACATTTAGATGAAACTTTGCTAATCTTATTATTATTAATTTTTCAACCGCATCAATTTGTATACTCCTTATTGTATATTTTCACCTCTTGGGCCGACCTGTACATCTCTTTATCAATTAACAGTTTATTATTATTATCAACAGAGTATTCTTTAAAACGTCCATGATTAATTTTGTAAACCGTGTAATGAGTTGTAACAATTAAATAAGAACATAAGAAAATAATGAGGCTGCAAAAGGCCAGTTGACCTACACAAGGCAGCTCCTGTGTACTGCTGATGTTACTTGTAGGATGACTAATGACTCTACACACCTGTTGGAATTGAGGTGAGGTTACGGTGCCCCTCAGCTGTTCAGTGGGGGGCAGCTCCTCGGCGGTGGCGGGGAGGTAGGGCCGCAGCTGGTTCACAAAGTCATCGTTGGTCAGTATCGGCTGCAAAGCTTCAGCAGTCATTGCCGGGCTCAAGTCAACTAGAAAATAAATAGGACGTAGAAATACAGTTTACATAGGAACATCAATGAAAAAAAGCCATTCAAATATATATATTTTAAAAAAATAAATAGGACTTAGAAAATACAGTTTACATAGAAACATCAATGAAAAAAGGCATACAAATACATTTAAAAAAAAAGTAAATAGGACTTAGAAATAGTTTACATAGAAGCATCAATGAAAGAGCCATCAAAAATTTTTTTTTTACACTACAAAATCAGTAGCAGCAGCATGACTCCCTCACCTGCAACCCTGGGGGAGCCCGACGCATCTGGGGGTACCGATATACCTGAGAGGATATTCTGGAGGTCTGACAGCTGGATGGGCACCACACTACCAGCTGCAGGGGTGGTGCTGCTGCTCTCCCGGCTTGTGGTTGTGGTGGTGCTGCTGCTTGTGCCAGATTCTGAAAATTCATTATCATTTGAGACGACTTACAAGTTATTTATATATTATATATAACTATATAGAGGTGATAGGAGGGAAGGCACTTCCTTCCTATTTTCTTTCATTCCATCATCTTAGTTCCTTCTTACCCTGAGCCGGTGTTGGGGCCGGGGTGGGGGTGGTGGTGGCAGCTGGTGTGGTGGAGGCCGTGGTGGTGGCTGAGGTGGAGCTGCTACTGCCACTTCCACTTCTACCTCCTCCACTCCCCGACCGACTGTTGACCACACGCAGGAAAAATGTTAGGTTAGGTTATTAATGTATTCGTGTATTGTTATTAATTTATCTAACACACACACAAGCCTATGGTACATGTCAATGGTGCCAACTAACCCCGGTCCTAGCAGCGTTGCCAGACTGGACATGCCACTCCCAAGGATCTGCATCAGTTGCTGCTGTGAAATATTACCAAACAGATTCTGAATATCACTGTCCCGCAAGTTGGTGATTTCCGAGCCCAGAGCCGGGTTAGGGGTGGAGCCAGCTGACCGCTGCGAGCCTGGAGCCGGCGGATTGTTCATCAACTCATTAATCTTGCGTACATACTCATCATCCTTGTCAGACTTGGGCTCCTGTGATATCAAGGTGAAAAGAATATTAGTTTAAACAAGCTCTTTGGGGTTACGGTATAGACAGTCAGTGGTATTTGATGCATCAATGTTAAATAGAGTAAGTAACCTAACCTAACCTAACATAATGTAACTTAACCTAGCCTCACTAACCTGCATCCAAAAGAAGAGTCTGCGGTTGGATAGCTTGAAGATGAGCACGTACACTCTGCCAGTGGTGCACTGAGACACACGCTTATACTCACAGTCCTCGGGGAATACTATCAAATCCTGGAAAATACACACACACACACACACGTAAGTCATACAATTACAAAATACAGCAAGGTGTGTCAATGTGAATGCAAGGAGAGTGATGTGTAAGGATAAAATGCATGTCAATGGTGTATCAATGTGAATAAAAGGTAAGTTATGTGTAGTGTAAAGATATTATTTCAACATTATATATAACCCCGCCTGAGTAGACTTGCCTCCTCCACAGTGCCTGAGATGCGGTCCTTCCAACAGAAGTGCATAAGGGAATCCTCAGCTTGGTACAGGTACAATTGGCCCTTTCTCTTGTCAGGATGAACCATCTGATTCTTCATATACATCTTCCCAGCCTGAAAAAAATAAATAAATAAATAAATAAATAAATAAATAAATAACAAATATATCTACCATTACATTTTTTCTAAGGTGACAGACTGAATCATGTAGTTTGAAAGTTGATGGGTGACTGTACTGTTATTAGTAGTGTGAATGAAAGCAAAATAATGTGTGTGTTGTATTACTGCAGACAAAACTATGTGAAGTCAATGTACCAAAGTATGAAGGTAAATAAATGCAACATTGTATTGTATCAAAAACAAGAACCGTTTCTGTCACCTTAATCTTTTGGAACGGAAGGGTGTGAGGGAGGATAATGAGAGCTAGATGACCATGAGTATAAATGAGTACTAAATGAGTGATGAGGGAAGTTAATGAGTAAGGTGTGGTTATTCTATCTTCATTTGATGCCAAGACTAAAATTTGTGGAATGACTTTTGACTCTGTTCTCATCAATACTGTCACATCATCATTTATTCATCTCACCTTCCGGTCAATTTTTTTTTTTTTTTTTTTTTTTTTTTTTGTTATAGTAATCAGTTCCATCTTTTTTTTCTTTATTTTTACATATAATAATTTGTTTAATTTTATTGACATTTAATCATTTTGGTTTCATTTTTTATTTTACTTATAATCATCAGTTTATTTTGAAAGACTTATAATCATCGTAATTTCATTTTAATGAATCATCATAGCGTCATATTTTGTGACTCATAAGCATCATAGTTAAATCTTTTTTTACGTATAAGCATTATGATTTTATTTTTTTCAATTATAATCATCAAAGTTTTGTTTTATTGACTTATAATAATCATAGTTCCATTTAATTGACTTATAATGATCATAGCTTCATTTTATTGACTAAAAATCATTATAATTTCATAATTTTTTGACTTATAATCATCATAATTTGATTTTACTGACATATAATCATTCAAGTTTCATTTTATAACAATACTGAACGTACAAATTCATTAAAACAAACATAAAAAATTACTAAACGTGACTCCAAGCTAGAGTTCACCTACTACCACCTTCCATTATTTCCCTTATTAAGCCTTCACTACTCCCTTTACTCACCTTAAACTCCACCAGGTTCTTGCTGTTGGATCTAAGGTTGCCTCCGAACAACGCCCCCGACATGGTGGTGGTAGTGTGAGGTTACAAGTGTGAATGAGGACAGGAGTGTGAGGTGGTGATGCTTAGCCCAGCGTGACGCAACACTTTCTGTACCGCCAATACATCCTTACAACGGAACGGTGCATCATTCCGTTTTTTCTTATATATATCGTGTCTTACGAATCATTTATTGATTTTCGTGTCCCGTATTTGCTATGTTTTATTTAGGGATTATTTTTATGTGTGTGGTATGTATTCTTTGTTGTTTTATAAGAAGTGTATTCTAATATTTTTGGTCTGAGACTTGTATATCTTGTTACAGTTGGATGTATTTTTTATTTTTATTCTTTTCACTGTGATAGTTGGGACAGAATGGTATAATAATGATAATAATAATAAAGTGTTCCAAGTCTTCTATCATTTCACTTGTTATGTTAGGCATTTTGTGTTTTCATTGGTGTTAATTAACTTAGTGTGTTGTTGAGTGGCAGATAGTTGACTCTTGCTTTGTATAGTATAAGATTAAATAAAAGTGGAAAAGGGGAATAAATAAACGCATGGAAGAGAATGAGAAGAAAAAGTAAAAAACAGCTTAAGAAAATGAGTGAGAAATTAACACTGGAATGGTATAGATAGAGAGAATTACCAGCCACAATATGAAAGTTTCTATGAAAAAAGAGAATTTACTTTCTAGACAAGTTTCACGAATCACATCTCAAACAAAATCGCCAGAAGTAAAGAGTCGTGTCAACATATAGAAGAATAAGTTGTGTATGATATATGAGAGGAGCTAAGGGTTAATGAACGGTGGAACACTTGATGCTAGAATGCGAGAGGTATCAGAATGCAAGAAGACATAGGAATGAAAGGAAGAATGGAGTAAGATGAGAGTGTTAGTAGGTAGATGGAGTACCTGCTGGAGCTGATTACTGAGTGTGGGAGAGACATTTGTGTGGTAGAGAGAGAGCGAGATTATGAAAGAATTGCAGAACACGAATGAGACCCCTCAGTGATAGGGGATATGGTATGAATGTGATGCTGGCAGAGGTAGAAAGGGGAAATGGAAATGGGGAACCTCTAGTTTTGCCTACAAGCACCATATTTTAATTTTCTTTTTCTTTCTTGCTTCTTCTTCCGGCAGGTATGTGATAGAGAACATCATTGCAAAGGCTACACCGATAGTCTGATTATCAAGTCCAAAGATAGAAGCGTGGCTGTAAAGACAATAAAACACATAATCACTGTCCTCGTGGAGCTTAAAATCACCTTCTGTAAGTCCATTCCTCCTTGACCTGAATTGTTGAAGCATGTAATGCATGGCGCAGCAGTTTACATCACGAGGAACGGTTCAACATGCTGTTGGTTCACCTTATTTCAAAGTATTAAGTGTAATTGTGTCTTATTATACATCTCTCCTATTACATGACGATGCTAACACCCTCGTCAAATGTGCTAAATCACTGTATCTCGGAACTCTATTAATTATGACTTGATGTACGCAAATGATAGACTGTAATTGAATTTCAGCTTTCCCTCGATGGCTGTCACTGTGGATGGGAGCGTGGTGTGGGTGGGAAAACATAGAAACATTCAGTAGTTCAGTATATACTCTATATAAAAATCGAAGGCGGAGGATGCCCATCCTACTGGGGTAAGAGGCTGGCCATCACCACACCGTGCTAGATGATTGGTTGACACTGACAGGCTGAGTGTCGTGAAAAATTAGACACATATCACTTTATTGTTTCCTTAATATAATGAAGTTGTAGGCCGCCTTTATATGGCGATAGGACCCACGTCCTATATATGTGTAAGTGTATGTGTGTGCACCGTACTTACTTACATATCCTTTCTACACCCTCACCATCACCATAATGATGAGTAAATAATATAATAATAATTATTATTATTATTATAATAATAATAATAATAATAACAATAATAATAATAATAATAATAATAATAATAATAATAATAATAATAATAATAATAATAATAATAATAATAATAATAATAATAATAATAATAATAATAATAATAATAATAATAATAATAATAATAATAATGAATATGAGGTGATGGTAACGGTGTGGTATCAGAATCACATGGCACAGCGATCACGAGTCAAGCGCGTGATCCTCCAGACCATGGTGAATGACACACACACATGATGTAGCAGTGCTGGTGTCGGAAATCAAAACAACACTCAGCAACACAATAAAAACATAACATATGCAGGGACCCTAGGGTCCATTGCTGTTTGTGTTCCCTTCCATTCCCGTGGAAGACGAGACTTTCAGTGACTACGACTGGCGATATTAGGGACGATGCCAAATGTATCACTAAACCAGACAAAACACAATACACACTCGCTAATACTATATACCATACTACTATAATACTATACTAATACTATATATACTATAATACTATATAAAGTATATAGTATTAGCGAGTGTGTATGGTATTTGGTCCGGTTTAGTAATAGATGTGGCGCCGCAGCTAATATATCCTGTTGTCCAGCTAGAAAATTACTCTTGTAGAGCACCGCGAAAACTCAACATCTCCGAATCTCATGAACATTTTTACAATGATGCTTTAGGTCATGCAGAACACGAATCTGAACTTATTTTCAATATAACTATAATATAGAAAAAAAAAAAAAAAAAAAAAAAAAAAAAAAAAAAAAAAATATATATATATATATATATATATATATATATATATATATATATATATATATATATATATATATATATATATATATATATATATATATATATATAGAGAGAGAGAGAGAGAGAGAGAGAGAGAGAGAGAGAGAGAGATAACAAAATAAGAGATACAGGAAATACTTTCATTATTCCTGTTACCATCACCTCATATTCCTTATTATTATTATTATTATTATTATTATTATTATTATTATTATTACTATTATTATTATTATTATTATTATTATTATTATTATTATTATTATTATTATTATTATTATTATTATTATTATTATTATTATAGTATCTATTAATCACTATGGTGATGGTGGTGGTGGTGGTAGTGAGGAAAATTCTTACAACAATTTAATAGATAAAGATAATAATAAAGGTTTATATTTTTTACTGTGACAAATGTGATTATTATTATTAATATTTTTATTCTTATTACTATTATTGTGTGTGTGTGTGTGTGTGTGTGTGTGTGTGTGTGTGTGTGTGTGTGTGTGTGTGTGTGTGTGTGTGTGTGTGTGTGTGTGTGTGTGTGTGTGTGTGTGTGTGTGTGTGTGTGTGTGCACCGTACTTACTTACATATCCTTCCTACACCCTCATCACCATAATGATGAATAAATAATATAATAATAATAATAATAATAATAATAATAGTAAGTCATGTTCCTCGGTCTCCCAAGCACGTTCTGCCGCAATGTAAGTAATTCATAGCGTGGATGTTAGATAAATGAAACAAAAATTTTGATTTAATCCCTGATGCGTCCTACCAGAAACGACAAATCATAGTAAATAAAACCATATTACTTTAACATGCAGCCGCAAGGGGGAGGGAGCGAGTGTGGCTTATTTAATATTTGTCGCAGTAACCCCTAACACTAGGAAGGGGAGGCGACAAGAGTTATTTGGCAGCCATAATGAATGGTGCATAATTGGTATTTAGAAGGCGTGAGGCCGTCTTAGCAGCTTTGAGGTAATGGTTTGATGGTGTGGCCGTTCAAAAGAGCACAACATAGCTCACCGTCACCCGTCATCTTATCGACTTACCAACACAACGTCATGCAAGGCTGAAACACCACCAGACAGCATCACCAAACACCACTTCCACCCAACACACACACTAAGGAAGGAGCCACAGTTCTCCCACCTCTCCAACAATTACTGCTTGTCATGCCTCCTACACACTGCATACAACCCCTACAACTGAACTTTCTTAGAGGTCTCGTGCTCCTATTATGCCCAATACTGGAAGAATGTTGGCACCGTTACAGATACACTCAGTTCCCGTGGTTCAGTGGTTACCGACTTAATCTGTCACCTGGGTTTCGAATCTCGCTCAGGTCGCTCAGGCTTTTTCACTGCTAGGGTGTGGTTACTGTCACCATTGAGCAAGGGGATGGGTCTGTGTGATGTGCGCGAGATCTCAGCCTTACCCATAAATTGTCTCTATGAGCTCTGAGCTCCTTCGGAGAGGGTAATGGCTGACGATCACGAATCCAGCTTACTTATAATGAAGAAACGAGATTAAGTCGAGGCGTATGATAAACTGCGCCTTGCCTCGGCGTTGAGCTCCGTCTCCCTGGCTTTGCTTGGAGTCTGTCTACAATATGAGTCTCTTATTGATGGACACAAGGCTGTTTGGGCATCCCTATGAACAAAGTGTACCATGCCCAGGCTTCCACACGTACCGTACGTGCAACACCACCCACGTGTAGAGAAACAAGTACAAGAGGAACAGCTAAGTGGACGCTACATATCAAGAGGCCTTGGTAATTTTTTACGCATACGGCAAATATTCTGTAGCACGAACTGTAAGTGTGTGTGCACTGCTGCTTTGCATGTAGGTATGTATGCGTGCTCACCACTTATATACCTACATGACACAGTAAGACCAAGACGTGACCTACACCAAGCATACCTGCTACCATGCTATGATGCTTCAGACGCTTCACTCACATCATGACTTGAACACCTTCTTGCATCGTCTCATAAACCACTACGTCACCAACACTTCACATCATTATTTCAAAAGATCTACACTATGTCTGATTGCATTATTCAAATAGATCTACACTATGCCTGATTGCATTATTCAAATAGATCTACACTATGTCTGATTGTATTATTTCAAAAATCTACTATACTATGTTAATGATGCTGAGGAAAGAAGATACAGGAGGAGGAGGAGGAAGATGAGGAGGAAGAGGAGGAGGAGGAGTAGGAGGAAGAGGAGGAGGAGGAGTAGGAGGAAGAGGAGGAGGAGTAGGAGGAAGAGGAGGAGGAGGCTGACGTGAAGAGAAGCGTGTGTCCAAAGTATTCAGTGAGGAAATTAAGGAAGTTTTGACACACTAAATAAATAATGTCCTATAGGAATGATGATGATCACACACACACACACACACACACACACACACACACACACACACACACACACACACACACACACACACACACACACACACAGGTCACGGTGAGCCCCGAGAAGAGAGGGTGTGTGTGTGTGTGTGTGTGTGTGTGTGTGTGTGTGTGTGTGTGTGTGTGTGTGTGTGTGTGTGTGTGTGTGTGTGTGTGTGTGTGTGTGTGTGTGTGTGTGTGTGTGTGTGTGTGTGTGTGTGTGGCCTGATTATTACACCCACCACTTATATACATCAATCCCACGCTACCATTAACCTACCTCTCACATTAATTTCAATATATAGGTGTGGATGATAATATGTAGTGTTCTAAGATAATATTATATGGAGTGTTAGGGGATTATTTTTATTAGGTAATTGAATACAATGAATAAAATGCATTAAAGGTGATGAATAAAACATTACTTGGATTTTCAATGGATTAGATGGTGCCGAGAGAGAGAGAGAGAGAGAGAGAGAGAGAGAGAGAGAGAGAGAGAGAGAGAGAGAGAGAGAGAGAGAGAGAGAGAGAGGAGGGGAAAGGGAAATAGGATCAAACAAAGGAGCGTGTCTGGAAAAATAAAGAAAAGTCTGAGCCAGGAAGGTCGTAGAATAACTGCCTTCATTGTATATAAGGTTATGGAGACCCGGAATGAGGGAGAACAAAGAGTGAAGGGAAGAGACTGAATACAAGGGATGAGCAGCTAGATGCAGGGAAGGAAGGAAGGAAGGAAGAAAGAAAGGAAGGAAGGAAGGAAGGAGGGAAGGAAGGACAGGGGAGAATGACAGGCTTGAAAAGAATGAGGGGGAGTGAGCGAAGGCAAAAACGAGAGAGAGAGAGAGAGAGAGAGAGAGAGAGAGAGAGAGAGAGAGAGAGAGAGAGAGAGAGAGAGAGAGAGAGAGAGAGAGAGAGAGAGAGAGAGAGAGAGAGAGAGCGAGAGCGAGAGCGAGAGCGAGAGCGAGAGAGAGAGAGAGAGAGAGAGAGAGAGAGAGAGAGAGAGAGAGAGAGAGAGAGAGAGAGAGAGAGAGAGAGAGAGAGAGAGAGAGAGAGAGAGAGAGAATTTCAATAAAAGCACAGCTGCTCTCATCCGTGAAATATTCCCCTGGCGGATTATAGCTTAACTTTGGCTTTGGGAGAAACTATTTGATAGATATTGACCACCATCATAGTTTGACCCTAATTGATCCTCCCTCTATGACCTACAGACTGGTGCTGCAAAATGTGTGTGTGTGTGTGTGTGTGTGTGTGTGTGTGTGTGTATGTGTGGTGTGTGTGTGTGTGTGTGTGTGTGTGTGTGTGTGTGTGTGTGTGTGTGTGTGTGTGTGTGTGTGTGTGTGTGTGTGTGTGTGTGTGAATCAGAGCGTACATAGCAGCGGCTTTGAGAAACATATAACTGAAATAATAATGGACATAATAGCGTGCGTTGATGAAGGGTTATAGAAACTTATAGCGCCAAATCAAGCCTACTAGATGTAAACAACATATAAAAGACTAATGTATTGACACACATGAAGATTGGCCGAGGAATGAAAGACGTAAGTGACAGCAAAATGATATACACTTATAAATAATGTTCTGCCATCAACCTTGGAGACATATTATATAAGTGTTACTATAAATACAATCATAACTAAATAAGGCGGTGGTTGTACGGTTTTAATTTACTAATGCATTGTGGGTCCGTGTAGCTGGTGTGGCCGTCCTGCAGCTGACATCCTATACTCCTCTGTCACCCATAAGCCATCCTGCAGGGCGTTCCTACGCCTCCTCAGACTGGTTAGGGGTTGTAGGTGACCTGGAAGAGGCGTGAGGGCGTGGGCGTGTGGTCTATCCGGCTCCTGACGATGGGTAGCGGCAGACCCTGTGGCAGGTTCCGGACCCGAGCCTCGTAGCTTCTCTGAAACATGGTTGGTGCAGCTCAGTTCCAACCCATTTCAAAACACATTCAAGGAGGAAGAGTAATAGAATTTGAACCTTTTTAGAATACCAAGCTGTGAAGAAGAAGAATGTTACAATGATGTCTGAGCTGCCACGCTGGACACATTTAAAAAACACATTTATTCAAGGAAAAGTAATAATATAATTGAACCTCCTCAGAATGGCAAGCTGTCAAGAAAAAGAATGATATAATGATATTTGAGTGTTGATAATGATGGCAGTCTTTGAATACTTCCTAACCCATTCCTCAACATATGTGTCTGTCTGTCTGTCTGTTTATCCTCACTCACCAGACATTGAAGATCGTCGAGGCGCCCACAGAGAGAGGGAGTGGG
>JAXIVD010004097.1:0-38894 GCA_036785275.1 Cancer borealis | reverse complement strand
TATATATATATTATATAACACATATATAATATATATATATATATATATATATATATATATATATATATATATATATATATATATATATATATATATATATATAATATACTGTAAAACCTCGATATAACGAACCAGCTTATAGCGATTTTCGGATATAACGAACGTCATTTTCTGGCCGAATCAAGTCGGATATAACGAACCAAAGTTCGTTATATCTAAGGCGTGAGGTGAGCCGGCCGAACTCTCCACTTTGTTTGAACATGAACGCGCCGACGCGCACGCCACTCAGTCCACAGTTGGTTGTCACGGTGAAGGGTTGGTCACACTCGTGCTCTCGCACAATACACACCAATACACTTAAATTCGTACCCCTGTAACAACTCTGTATGAACAAGTCTTAACGAACGAAACCCCGTATATAGCGAACTCGTTCAATATTTTTACCGAACTTCGGATATAATTAATTATCGTATATAACGTCAGACTCCCCCCCCCCCCCCCCCAATTGGTTCGTTAGATCGAGGTTTTACTGTATATACATAATATATATATATATATATATATATATATATATATATATATATATATATATATATATATATATAATATAATATAAATACATATATATATATATATATATATATATATATATATATATATATATATATATATATATATATATATATATATATGTATAAACATATCACGTCTGTCCGCGGCATCCAATGTGTAGTGTAACTTCGCTCCCGGTGTGCATTCGCCTTTCCTCACAGATTGAGCTCTTAGGGCCATACCATAAAATTTTTCTCCAGGCAATCACCAGCCATGGCGAAAGGTTTAATGGTACAACCCTTATACTCTTAGGGTCATACTATCAAGCCTTTCACCAGGGCTGGCAATCGCCTGGCGAAAGGTTTTATGGTACGGCCCTAAGCTTTCTCATGAAAGGTGATGGCTGGCGATCACGAGTCCAGCATGTGCTCCTCGAGACCAATGTGAATAACACATACACAAACACAAACACATACACACACATCAAGACAATCCTGATATTATTTTTCCAGTCCACCTGTAACCTTTTGACTTACCCAGGTAATCAGGAATGTACCTAACAAAACCATCACATCAACGACACAACTCAGTCCAAAGGAAATCAAAGACATGGTGAAGAAAATAGAGCAGCTAAACTATGACCAAGTGGTTATGAACGAAGACATCTTTGGCCCCGTAACGCCAGACACACTAGTCTTCATGGTGCAGGTGTGTGTGTGTGTGTGTGTGTGTGTGTGTGTGTGTGTGTGTGTGTGTGTGTGTGTGTGTGTGTGTGTGTGTGTGTGTTCTTACCTAATTGTTCTTACCTAATTGTATTTTTACAGGAATGAGTCAAGCTCGTAATGTCCCATCTTTTAATACTGTTTTATCATATTTTTCCTATGTGTGTGTGTGTATGTGTGTGTGTGTGTGTGTGTGTGTGTGTGTGTGTGTGTGTGTGTGTGTGTGTGTGTGTGTGTGTGTGTGTGTGTGTGTGTGTGTGCGTGCGTGCGTGCGTGCGTGCGTGCGTGCGTGCGTGCGTGCGTGCGTGCGTGCGTGCGTGCGTGCGTGCGTGCGTGCGTGCGTGCGTGCGTGTGTGTGTGTGTGTGTGTGTGTGTGTGTGTGTGTGTGTGTGTGTGTGTGTCCCTCTCTCTCTCTTTACTTTGCTACTTACTGATACCACACACCTTTCTTTCTATCCATCACCCCACTTATTAATCCACTACATGCATTTATCAATTATATCCATCCAATTTCATCCCGTCAAAGGTCCACGACAGACTCGGCTATTTACGTAGCCTGGTGAACAGCATGACAGGCGTGAAGGGCATCAACAAAACACTTGTGGTATTTAGTCATGACATATGGGACTCCGATATCAACGACTTCGTAAGAAGCATCAAATTCTTCAGGACAACACAGATATTTTTCCCATTCTCTCTTCAGCTGCACCCCAACACCTTCCCTGGGACCCATGAGAATGACTGTATACCGAATGCAGCCAGGTGAGGCTCCCGGTTCATTCACATTCACCAAAACCGCTCCTATGCCTCTTATACCTCTTATACATGTACCTTTTAATCCAAGTATAAACTTTTAAATTATTAGCATTAATGAAAGGCTAGGAATCCAGTCAATGCACACCCTAGTGGAGAAAACATTATAAGAGGCTTGTCATAATTTGCACAATTTCCAACAAATAACAGTGAGTCAACACTTACAAAACGCCTCAATGGCTGCGTCAGTGTATTTGAGAGCTGATGACGATGATAGTGATGGTGAAGCCTTGCTGGCACAGTGGTAGAGCATCACATTAGAGTAAGAGTGGGGGTTCTGATCATCCCGAAACACCCGATCATTTCCAGTGAGCCTTCCATCATTTTAGGATCCCTCACCTTCCTTGCTCGGGTGTGACTGGATGTCATACTTGCAGCTGATCCTCATATGATGTTCAGCTGTGCCAGCTAAAAGATTCATTTTCTTAGGTTTTTGGGATTAGTCTTATATCTGTTGCATGAAGCACAGCGGATTCCACTAATTTACATCCCAAATTAGTTAATTCACTTATAGTGGATGTTTTCCTCTTTCATTCACCAATAACTCTGTGGAAAAAAATAAGATATTTAAGTGATGTATTTTAATTTATTTTCAATGAATACAAAGTTATCAAGAGAAATCAACGTGTACACTCACACCTCGTTTTAACGGACATAAGAGGAGAAACATCAGTCCGATAATGCCGATTCTCCATAGATACCGACACTAAGTCTGTAGTGGCTAGTATTAACAATTACATTACAAAAGAAAGAGGAATAATATAGTTCTGTATATCTAATCAAACATACTATTCAATCTAACAGTGTAAAATACCTGTACACTGTAAATATACACTAAAAGGGTATAATCCATAGAGCAATAAGCTACACGTGTGATTACACTGATGTAAATAAAGTGAGTCGGCTGCTGCAGATTTTGTCCGTAGCTTCCGATATATGTTAAAGGGAGGTCCATAAAATTGAGGTATGGGTGTACTTTCTAATTCAAAACTAGAGGTCAAGTAATTCTTAAATCCATTCATAAAGCTGAAAAGATACTTAAAATTCTATATAAATAATTATTTCTATGAAGAAAACCATAGGAACAGTACCACCGTATTTCCTGCAACTCATAAAAGGCAACTAAAAGGGGATTTGAGAAGTCCCTCTTCTGTATTCTCTCCTAGGAAATGACAGCAAAGAGTGGGAGGCGAGAGTAGTCTCCCAGAACACTTGAATAACTTGGTGATATGTCAGGTCAAGGTCATAGACTACACCATACTTGACTGGACACTCGCGACAATCGCTGACAGACGATATTACATGTAGGCCCTACAGATTCCGCTGCTATGAGTGATGACAGATAATACTTCATATATCAGTTCATATTCTACTTAGGACATTGTATTTCATGTCTTTACAATCAGTAATGATTGCTAAACCATGGCTGAACCTAAAAAATTATTTTACAACTTTTGCAAATAGGAAATTAACATAAAGATTACAAGTTTGAGTGAAAAATCGTGTGGGAGTTTTGTATAAAGCATATTGTTTATAGCAAAATTTTCTGGCAAATTCGCAATAATTTCTGAAATAAAACATCACATATTGTGAAATCATCATTTCTGAATCTGATTTGATTGTGATCAAATGTCATATTATCGTTATATCGGCTTGGGAATGAATTTTTCACAACAATTCGTGGCTTGATCTTGATCTTGATGTCACAGGAGGTCTGAGTTGAGAAACTATCGTTTATTCAGTATATATGCAACAAAAAAAAATATTGCACTTCTTTTTTCAATGACGTTTTATGAGTATGAGAAAAATATGATAGACGACAATACAAGAAAATACCCAAATATAAATTTTAATTCGATGCAAATATAGCATTTACTTCTCGCATGGCTATATCAAGGCGAAAGAGGTCACAAGAAGAAGAAGAAGACCAAAACAAACCTTTAAGGCGTGGTCACACTAGCTATTGATATCGATTGATCTGGGTTTATGGCTGGATTGGCCAGCCATTTGAGTGCTCATAAACATATTCTTCACATCACTCTGAGGTGTTTGTTTTTTGTTTGAGGTTTCTATGATGATTTTAAGTATTTTATTCGAATAAAACAAAAAAATCGCCTCAGGACACATTTGCGAAAGACCCGATTTCGAGTGCACAGTCACGTATGGTGTATCTTATGACATTGCATATCAATATAGACTACATGGGCTATGCATGTAAATGTTTTCAGATTGAAATTCCAATATTCCTGGAAATTATTGCAAATTTGGTGTTTTTATTGGTGTCAGGATTTAATAATTGTCGCCCACCGATGACATATGTTGACTTATTTGTTTTTGTTGCTCATAAACATATTCTTCACATCACTCTGAGGTGTTTGCTTTTTGTTTGAGGTTTCTATGATGATTTTAAGTATTTTATTCAAATTAAAAAAAAAATACTCCTCAGCACACATTTGCGAAAGACCCGATTTCGAGTGCACAATCACGTATGGTGTATTCTATGGTATTACATATTAATATAGACTACATGGGCTATGCATGTAAGTGTTTTCAGATTGAAATTCCAATATTCCCGGAAATTATTGCAAATTTTGTGTTTTTCTTGGTTTCTTAGGATTTAATAATTGTCGCCCACTGATGACGTACGTTGACTAATTTGTTTTTGTTGCTCATAAACATATTATCTACATCATTCGGAAGTGTTTGCTTTTTATTTGAGGTTTCTATCTTATTTCTAAGTATTTGATTTGATTTTTCTAAAAATCTGCCGTAGGGCCTGTTTGCAAAAGGTCAGATTTCGAGTGTCCAGTCAAGTATGGTGTAGTCTATGGTCAGGTATATAGATAGATTTATCTATCTATATACCTGGCTTACATCCCCATTAAAAGGCGTTAGCTAAGACACAACATTTAGGATTTAGAGACATTTCTCTCCCCTCCCCCTCTGCGTTTCGGAAAGAATACAAAGGAGGAGCTTCCCAGACTCCACATTACATCCTTTTTAGTTGATTTTTACGAGCCAAAGGGAATTTGATAGTAGTATTCTTGCAGCCATACTACAGGGATGTATAGGTAGATAGATTAAAATATGTAGAGGATAGCTCCTCACTTTGTAAAGTCTGCTGCTTCAGGATCCACAAGGAAACAAGAAAATGTTTGGTAAGAACAAAGAATAAGCACTATGCCACTGTCTTTTCCTTATAGGAGCAGTCAAAATTTTCTACAGCAGCCAAATGCTGGTAAAATTCTCCTAATTAAATAGGTATTCTGAATGTGTTTGTTCACATTACAAAACTTATAAAATGTTTTTTTATCTTGATTAACTATGCATTTTGATTTAAAAGAAATTGGTTATTCTTTACTGAGAGGGTGCTTGAAACTTATGATATCCTGCAAAACCAGATTATTTATTAATTTATCATACTCCTTTTATCATCTTAAAGAATGTGGCACAAAATACATTTTAGCATGCTTCTCCATTTATCCAATTCCATCATCCTCTCTACATAGGATATATTTTTAGCTGTATATAAATATTAGCTACCTCATTAATAACCAACACTAGTTTTGATTATATAATGTATTATGCCTATTCCTTTAAGAGAAGATTCTACCTATGTTTGTGCCCTTCTCATATCTATCACTATTGCTCACACATTTCTCAAGACTACCTTCTCCTCTACTCTTCTCTCCCTCAGAAAGAATAATACTTCCTGCAGTGGACAACCTGATTCCTATGGACATTACCGAGATCCAAAACTCAGTCAAATTAAACATCACTGGTGGTGGAAGATCAACATGTAAGGTGTAGTTTTAGGTTAAAGATCTAATGATTACATTATAAATTGAACTGTGTGTGTGTGTGTGTGTGTGTGTGTGTGTGTGTGTGTGTGTGTGTGTGTGTGTGTGTGTGTGTGTGTGTGTGTGTGTGCGTGTGTGTGTGTGTGTGTGGTTCCGGACAAAACTTCGTATAGAAAATTTCGTATGGCAATAATTTGTAGGATAAAGTACGTAGGGTATAAAATTCGTCATGTCAAAAGTTTGTAATGGAAAATAATCGTTGTAAGGTTAAATGTTCGTCGTGCCAATGTTCATTAGAAAAATTTTCATATGCGTTAGGTTAGGTTAAGTTAAGTCATTATGAATATTTTACATACATACAAACGTACCATACGAACATCTGCATACGAACTTTTTTCAAATTAACTTTATCCCTTACGAACATTTGCTTACGAACAATTGCGTACGAACTTTTTCCATACGTCCTTTGTTCCTAGAATCGTGTATATGAGAGAGAGAGAGAGAGAGAGAGAGAGAGAGAGAGAGAGAGAGAGAGAGAGAGAGAGAGAGAGAGAGAGAGAGAGAGAGAGAGAGAGAGAGAGAGAGAGAGAGAGAGAGAGAGAGAGAGAGAGAGAGAGAGAGAGAGAGAGAGAATCCTCACCAACATCCACTTTGTGCCTCAGGATCTTTGAGTCATGGCGAGTGAAGGGCAGCTCAGCACGGTGGGTAGTGTTTCTGGAGGAGGACCATTATGTCTTCCCTGATTTCCTCCATCTTCTGTGGCTCATCCTGCAACACAAGGAACACCTCTGTCAACAATGCCAAGTCATCGCCCTCGGGAACCATAAAAAATCCAGGAGGAACAATAACCTTGTATGTTGAGCGTCCTGTTACAAGTGAAGTACACACATTCCTTGTTGCTTGTTTTTAGAAGTAAAAAATTGATTTTCTAGATTTTCTAGGAGCAAGGTTAGAAATGTATTCCAAGGATGTGTTCAACGGTTATGGTTATTTCACCCACGTGACCTTCAAATTTTTGGTGAGGAGTGGTGGTAATGAAATGTATAATGAAGCTAAGGAGCTGGCAAAAATTTCTGCTATTGATTTAGGAGTACAATTGTGTTGCCTTTTCTATCCCTAAGCGAGGCAATACTTGGTATGGCCACTTTTCTCTCTATGGGGAATTGTAATCGTGTCTGTGGGGCTTGTCCCCCTATCTAAGAGCTTATTACGTAAGTTTTGTTTAGGTTGGGTTGGGTTAGGTTAGGTTAGGTTAGGTTAGGTTAGGTTAGGTTAGGTTAGGTTCGGTTCGGTTCGGTTCGGTTCGGTTCGGTTCGGTTAGGTTAGGTTAGGTTAGGTTAGGTTAGGTTAGGTTAGGTTAGGTTCGGTTCGGTTCGGTTCGGTTCGGTTCGGTTCGGTTCGGTTCGGTTCGGTTCGGTTCGGTTCGGTTCGGTTCGGTTCGGTTCGGTTCGGTTGGGTTGGGTTGGGTTGGGTTGGGAATCTGTAGTTATGCAGATTTACCTAGAAGATATCATATGTTCTTTTAGCGTAAATCACTGTATTTCGTCTTTCCCCACCCAAAAAACCCGCATTCCCACAGGTCCCCAGGCTTGTTGGGGGTGATGACGATATCATACAATATATGCATTTGCGACGGATATTGATGTCTAATTTATTCGAAAGAAACCTATATGAAAAGTGAGTTATCTATATTCCGGTGCATTCTGGTGTAGATGTAAAATTTTACCAACTTGTTATATCTCATCCGATCGGTAAAATTTTACATCTACACCAGAATGCACCGGAATATAGATAACTCACTTTTCATATAGGTTTCTTTCGAATAAATTAGACATCAATATCCGTCGCAAATGCATATATTGCATATATTGCATCTGTTTGGGTATTCCACGTGCACCTCATAATTTCGAAATTATGAGGTGGAATACCCAAACAGATGCAAGTGGGCAAGTGCCATCATTACCACCAACTACGCACGTCCTTTTTAGCCTAGTAGTGGCCACCCTAACCCGTGGTCTACTAATCTTACCTTACTCACTATAAAATGGCACAGGCACACCCGCCCTACACAGTCTTCCGTAATCACATTACACAGACAGTATCACACTAGTAACTTACTGCTTAATTAGCCCATTTTGAAGATGTACAGTTGAAAAATAGATTCACTACAGTATGAATAGTGCCATATCCTCCATGTAGGCAAGTGATGACAGGCATGGATAGCGCCGCCACCATAGATGCCACAGTCACAGTGACCCACCCACGCAGAGTCGCAGCCAGACACACATACACGTGGTGGTGACGAGCCTGCGCACCTGCGCGGCGCTCGCAGTGTTTTGGTGCCCATTTGTTACTTTTTCTTTCCCATAATATAGTAACTGACAAAAAGGAATCTTTAGCATGTATAGGCACATGCAAAAGACATTAATTTTCATAATAAAAATGTCATTAGAAATACAGTCAATAGGCCATAGGAAGGGACTGTACGAAGGATTCTACACTTACCAGAGGACGGTCCACTCAATGTTAATTTTTTGTTCTTGCCGCGACGACCGGTAGCGCCTTCAGCGACCAGCCGGTAACGCTACGCTCACTTCCATATGTCTAGCATTACCCACACTTTTTGAAAGCTCATTTTTAATTATTTATCATGCCCACAAGCTTCACTGAACACAAATAGGCTGCAAAAAAACGATAGACTTATGCATTATGTTAAAGTTTAATCCAATTGAGTGCGATACCTACCGATAGGTATGTGTGTGTGTTTCAGCAGGAATGTAATACTTACTATTTTTCAACAGCTCTCCATTGGGAATTGGACGGTCACAAGGAACAATTTCGGCTTCGCAATAAATCGAGATGCATGGAACCACATACAGTCATGCACAGAATTCTTTTGCACTTTTGATGATTACAACTGGGACTGGACGTTATTTCATCTGACGCAACATTGTTCCCCACCCAAAAATCTACTAAACATGATAAAAATCAATTTGTCAAGGGTTCTGCACATCGGATTTTGGTAAGAACACACACTGTTTGGTAGCTTAGCGGTAACGTTTCAGCCTGTCACTCGGTAGGTTCAGGTTGCGCCTCGCTCAAGGTGCAAGGTATTCACTGATGACCAAGCAGTTACTGTCCTCCTTGAGCAAGAGGATGGGTTGTGTGGTGTGTGACATTTGATATATATATATATATATATATATATATATATATATATATATATATATATATATATATATATATATATATATATATATATATACATTTTTCTTTTAATACATGTAATTGTTAAGTTGAGAAAGAATTTCCAACTGTCCACAATAAACAGAAATATGAATATATCTTGGTAATATCGGGTAAGAGTACAACATTTCAATGCACTGAAAACCTGAAAATCTGCCTTCCTTTTAAACATCGACTTCTTTAGACCCATGCCTGTATATTTCGGGTTTAATCATATTGTTTCAACTACCATCACCACTATATGAATACATGTGATGACTTGGAACTGGTTCCACAGGCTTAAGCAAGTATTCTTCCAAAATGTCATTCATGAATCTGTGAAACTATAAATTATTCATTTAAATATTTCATATTCCACAGTGGAATGCACACCAAGAAAAAATCCTGTAACATAGAGTTTGCAGTTCAAGCAGCAGAAAACATGATCCGAGCCAATGATGATTGGCTTTATCCAAGCTTACTAAGGAATATTACCCCAGGAGTTGGGTCACTCAAACTTCCAAGACCCTTTGGTGGATGGGGAGACCATCGTGACCACCAGCTCTGCCGCATGATGGCAGAAAAGCTATGGCAATGAACATCTAATCTTTTAAATGTGTATGCAGAAGAAGCTAAGGGCCCAGTCACTCCAAGCTTATGACCTGTTTGTGACCATCTGCGACCAGGGGGTCCCGGGGAAGTCATAGGTGGTCTTTAGAAGTCGTTGGTAGTCGCAAATAAGATCATAGGTGGTCGCCAGAGCTAGACTAGTTTTTGGTGGTTGTCGATGTTACACCAACAACCACCTGTGACCAATTTGGTCAGTAGAGATTCTTCCGGAGATCAGCCACCAGGCAACGATTGGTCGACTGTCAGTGACTGATTGGTGGCTCATTCATGGCTGACCAGTTGGCGACCATTAACCTTTAAAAAGGTGAGCATTCACTCTTAAGTGGTCGCTGATGGTTGGCGACCAATCAAGAGCTGTCAAAAATGAGTACTGGGCAACCAGTTGCTGAATGCTCGCCCTCCACTTGGGTAGCAGTCGGTGAGTGGTGGCAGACGGTCAGCCACCAGTCTTAGTGGCAATCATCATTGCGTTCATAACATCTGGCAACTAGCGGAGTTATTATGAGTTTGGCGAGTGTGGCTAGTGGCCAACTACTCAGCGACTAGTGGCCAACTGGTGGCCCTCCAGTGGCCAACTACTCGATCGTAGGTTGTCGCTGACCGATGCGATGTGACAGCCACACTGATCCCCTCCCTGATGCCCACTAGTGCCTACTAGTCGACCACTTATAGCCCACTGGTCTCACAGCTACTCGCCCACCACCTGTGACTACTTAGAAAATGGTTTGAATTCGACGACAAGTCACAGGTGGTTGCAAATAGTTCGTAAGCTTGGTGTGACTTGGCCTTAAGAGTGTATGTTGGGAAAAGTAAGATGGTGGTCTTCTTGAAGAAGTAAAATATGTGATATATCCTTATATTGAAGCAGGTTGACACAAATGGATGATGGTTGAGTACAATATCCTACTGTGGGAGTGTATCCTCTCATTCTGCCCACATGGACGTGGGCGGTGTTACTATGCAGTGAGGCCACAACCCAGCAGTACTGGGTAGCAAAAAATTCCAGTGACTCAGTCTGCTCCTGATGTCAAGCAAGACGCTATGTGCCCCAGCCAATCACCACTCGAGCTGTCGCCAACACTCGCTACCATCCAACCAAAGAAGAAGTGAGCAGAGCCTCCGGGGTCACACTAGGTCATCTTGGAGAGAGAGCAGGTCACTCTCTCTTTGCTGGCATGTGTGAAAGGGTGGACGTACTGAAGACAAGTTCTGTAGGCGACAAAGGCATCCTGAAGAAGGAAGGACAGCAGTCACAGAGGGGCGGATGGACCTTCGTACCAAGCTCATAAGGGCGAAGACGACAAAAGTAGTAAAGGACTTCCACTTTGCCTTTGTACACCTACCTTCATCATTGTGAACACGTCAGTAGTGAGCCAACGCCATGTGGTAGCTGCACACACACACACACACACACAAGTACATGCCTTGTTTTCTGGTCTGTGACCTCTGTCTGTGTTTAAGTAGTGCTTATAGGTCTCCCATTATCTCTAGAGTTATATAATAAAATACTTATTTCACCTTCATATCAAACTTTTCCCATGATACCTACATATTATTGTAATATCTTTTATCCGAATGAATCGCTTAAACGAAACTTTCAAACTTCTTTGATTTTCATATAGAATAAATTCCACTGTATACCCTTTACACTTCAGAAAAAAAGCAAATGTTTACTATAGATTTACTCAAGGTTTTACAGGATTAAATAATTTCCAGACTAAAGGCATGATTTGATGATATTTACTGCACCTGTTGACGAAATTATAATATCTACAATGCAAACACCTTTCCATCTCTAAGAAAATCAACAAAATCTATCCACATAGTATTTGTATTTTGTGAAATAACCACGAATGTTATACTGTACAATCTACAAACACAAAGTGTATTAGTTCTGTTAGTGCAAACCTGGCAGTGAGATCAACATTTTATAGAGCTTAATATATCTCTTATACATTTACTCCCATTATTTAGTATTATTCATTACCATTACATTGTCTTCATTTCAGGACCAAGTATTGCATTATTTTGAGTATTTGTTCAAATATACATCGTTTGTGTACCATTGGTTGTACGTATGTACAAACTATGAATGGCCAGCCTCTTTACAAGCTGACATATAATAATATAAACACAAAGGGCCTCGCGCTTCCTTCTTGGTAATATAATATTCTTACACAATGATCATACAGATTGTATAAGTTATATATAGTATGACTTTGAATATATTACTGTTATGCTGACACAACCAATAAATAACTTTTAACAACCCTTTAAGCTCTACAAGCATAAAACTTTCAAAGCACAAGAGTGTAACATTTCTTATATCAATCTTTCAACCCCAAATTTAAACCTTGAAGCTCTTCTACAGTATGTGTATTAAATGTTTTGTTTTATTTTCAGAAACATCAACAATTATCAAGGTATTTAAAACAGCCTCAGAAGTACACTTCTGTAAGAACTTAAAGTCATCACTTATTCAAAGCAAATCATGCATCTTTTTATTGTGCAACAGTGCAACAACAGCATAAATTTTTCTCTTTATGTCTCGAATAATAGGTGAGTTGTTTATTATGCAGTCTGCGGCAGCATGAGTTCCATCTTTTTCTCCCACCTTACGGTTATAAGTGTGATGCCAGTGCTTTTAAAATATGTTAAACACTATCAAAAGTCACTACAAAAGATTGAAGGTAATGACGTTGTTCAAGGCAGGGCAAAAAATACTTGACATTTCAAAGGAGACTGCCGTGACCTTGATAACTAAGCAATGTGAGCTGAAGCATTTCTGGGAGGAACAGTCGTGCATTGAAGGATTGCCTTCAAATCCTGGAAGACCTAGATTAACACTTCCAGGTCTAAAAATATTCTTGCAAAACAAGTGGATAAGAATCTCCAGTTCACAACCAGAAAACTTTAAAAACTAACACTGCTCTGTTGAAGCGTGTTGCTTAGGTTTGTGCAACCAATACTCAACAATAACCTAAAGTCCAAGCCCACATAAGCCACTCATAATGAAGGCACAAGAGGAAAAACACATTTTCCAAGAAGTGTTTGGACTGACTGTGAGAAGCAAAGGAAAAATTAAGTACAGATTGTAGTGAATTGCATGTTGTAAAGGCATTGGTAGCACACTAATCACCGTGAGGTGAGGGACAAAACTACATAGAGGCATCTTGAGGCAAGCTTTTGCTGTTGTCACACAGCAGAGAGATGCCAGATAAAGCTATGAAAATGTCATAACATTAAGTGCTTGTGAAAGCGTATTTGTTTCAAAAAGCAAGAAAATTGTTGTCTGAAAAAAAATTACCACTTTCCACGGATACTGTATATATATATATATATATATATATATATATATATATATATATATATATATATATATATATATATATATATATATGTATACATATATATATACATATATATATATATACATATATATATTTATATATACATATATATATATATATATATATATATATATATATATATATATATATATATATATATATATATATATATAGTTAAAGAAAGATCACTATTCCTCATAATCACAGGACTAGAGAGCAATGACTAGATTAAGAACAGTACAAAATGTAACACATAGGAAACTGTATGCATCAGCAAAATGTGCTACTCCACTGTGTAGGTATCATTACAATTTTTCACGGCAGTGCTGTCCTGTAGGTTTGGTAGTAGTATATCAACTCCATCTACATATCTAACATCTCAACCTCATTTTAGAACTTCTACATTCTATTACTGAATAAGAAAAATTACAGCTGATAAATTACACATTTAAAATGACGTCTATTCATATTAAATGAAAATCACGTTGAGATCAAGAAAGTAATACTAGTAGTGTCTAATTTTTGTTCTATAAAGCTACACTCTCAATAGTTTTGCATATGTGAGCAAGACACTATCAGATTATTAGATTCCATTATACAATTAATCAATTATTTCTACATATTCAACAGTAATTCTATTTACATAAGTATTTAATAGATTATGAAAAATGCAATGGAAAAATGACTAACAATAATTATTTAAAGTGAGACTGAGAAAAATTTCAATGCAATGAAAAAGCATTTTCTACCTAATAATTTATAGCCAAAACACGTCAGAAATCTACTTGCTTTTTAATTAACACTATAAATATATCCTTATGAAAAATAAGTGAATGTAAAGATATAATACAATATTTTCTGACAGTTTAAGGTGAATTTTACTGTTCTCTATTTAAATGTTTGTGCAACTAACTATATAAAACCCACACAAAGACGAAAAAACATCTGCTTAGATTGCATTAAAAGTAAAAACAACAATGCACCAACAGTAGTAAACATCACAGCATAAAGTACAATCGTGAAACTTAAATCTTCACAGATTCATAAGAAAAGTTCGTACATATATACAGTAAAACCTTGATATAACGAACCAATTGGGGCGGGGGTCTGATGTTATATCCGATAATTTGTTATAGCCGAAGTTCGGTAAAAATACCGAACGAGTTCGCTATATACGGGGTTTCGTTCGTTAAGACGTGTTCGTACAGGAGTCCTCGAAGCCATTTCTCAGTAGATAGTAGGTACGTAGTAGGTAGCAAGTGGCGAGAGCACGAGTGTGACCAGCCCTTCACAGTGACAGCTAACTGTGGATTGAGTGGCGTGCACATCAACACGTTCATGTTCAAACAAAGTGGAGAGTTTGGCCGGCTCACCTCAAGCCTCAGATATAATGAACTTTGGTTCGTTATATCCGACTTGGATCAGCCAGAAAATGACGTTCATTATATCCGAAATTCGCTATAAGCGGGTTCGTTATATCAAAGTTGAACAAGTAATAAAGATTCTAACACTGAAAAACAAGTTAAAGGAAAACATTAACAGACTCACTTTCATCTCCCTTTGACAAAATCCTGGAAGGTTAACACATTGTTCCCTTAAATATTCCCACTATAAGGGTACTAAGGCTTTCAACAGATTTTAACATTAAGAATCCCTCATGATACATTTTATATCTTTCATAAGAAAGTTGTATACTGAAGGAACCTGAAAAATAAAACCACTTTTTTTTTTGTTCCTCCTAGAACCCACAACCCACAATGGAAAGCAAAGGCAATGATGAAATTACACACTAGTGAGCATTACGTAACAAGTCGAGAAACAATCAACAAAACATTCATTTAAAATAGTTTCACACATTAATTTGTCAGATAAATATGACTAGACAGAATTAATTTATTTTACACCTGAAGCCATTATTGGCATGTGTACATTCCCGAGATTTCAATGATATGTGAGCATGAATGAGTGTTTTTTTTATCTAATTATTCTGATACTTTATTTCCACTATGAATTCACTCTAAGTGATTCCAACAAATTTTATGAAGTATGCATGACATACACTCTTAACAAACAAAAAGGAAAACAAAAGTGGTGGCTTAGAGCACAGAAGTTACATTTGTCAGACTTTGACTATGATTAAGATTAGAAAATTTCTATCAGCAAAAGAGAAGAAAGTGCTTACCTATGTAGTATATAAATGACAATTGAATGGAAGGCAATGCAAGATGTGGTGTATGGAGTGGGTGGAAAGTTGCTAGATGGAGTAATTTAATATGAATATTAATCTTAATCATGTTAATATGCAGGTAATGCATATGCCCCTCAGTGGTGTAGTGGTTAGCACGCTTGACTACGAATCTGCTGGGACGAGTTCGATCCCGAACGAGGATGCAGCTACGGCGTGTGCCCCCACTATACTTTACGTTATGACGTAAGCACCGAATATTAGAGATAATATGGTGCTATGGTAAGCAAAAAGGCAAACAGCAGAGCAAAGAAATAATGGCAAGGCAAAGTATGGGGAACAAAAGAACGGTTAGTTTAGTGAAACTCATGCAAATAGGGTGAGGTGTGGTATAGTGAATAGGTGAAAAATAAATACATTGAGGTGATTTGGTCATATGGAGAGTAAGAAGAGTGAAGAGTTTGTGAAGAAAGTATATGTGAGTGAAACTGAGGATCCTAGGAGGAGAGGAAGGCCAGTTGTATGATGGAAGGATAGGGTGAAGGAGTAAATGCATGAAAGAGGTGCTGATAGATGGGGAGGAATTGAACAAGCAAGGAAGTATATAGATAGAGAGAGGTGGAGGCTCTTCTGCCGTGGTCATCCCCTTGAGGTATGTTAACGGAGGGAATGAAGCACCAGAGACTATAGAATAGATGGTTAGCACTTTTATGTACCTAAAATCTTTATACTCTGTACCTATATGCTCTCCACTCTACAAATTACCCCAAAAGTTATCCTCCATAAATAATATGGAATCAAAGTTAGAAATTTTTTTCATATTCCTCTGATATACATCCAAGCAGAAAATTGATTTAATGTTCACTGCACTTAGATATAACATCGAAAAGTATGTGACACAGCATTGATGAAAAGTCAAACTTTTCATTCTCACATAATCATGTAGTTATTCCATTCAAAACCTGGTTACAGGCATCCTCGGCCATGGATATACCATGAGGGCCACCTCCTCTAGGTCCCTGATGAGCCAGCGGGTCCACAGCTGTGTTAGTGGGTCAGGGGTGAGTGGCACCTTGGTGGTGGTGGACCTCGGGTGGCTGAGGGTAGGATTTGGGTTGCCTCAGGGGTGTCGCTTTCGAGACATTCGTTGAAGGAAACAACCCTTGAAGGAGGACAGGCGCACATCAATCTCTCCTTCTTCCAGCTGACGATAAACAAATAAATTACTTCTCAATGCCAATAATATTTCTGAAAAAAATAACTATACATAACCATAATTTGGTCTGCAGGAAAAAAAAGAATAATGGTTTCACTTATGATTTATCAATTCATGCATTTATTGGGTTATATGGCAAAAAAGGTGGAAATATGAGTTACGTTGTAAACCTAGAAAACAAGTACATACAATATGAACATGGCCATGCAACTTGAAGAAGTGCCTTCAGGTGACAAAGGCTGGATCATGTCAAAATCAATTCGATCTTTCAACATAATGATGATGAATGATAATGAAGTGCAGTCAACAAAAACCCACTGGTGTGTAAATAACTTGTAAATACATGTCTGGTTGTATGACAAATGAGACTTATTTATGGCCATTTACCATAGTTTCATTAAAATACATATAATTGTGTAGTGTACCAATGTCCACCAATTTCCCTCATCTCAGCCACTCATACATCCAGCACTAAAAATCTGCCTTACTTCGTCATTAGTGTAGATGTCGAGGTAGCATGAAGGGGACACACACTGGCGGACACAGCGTGTGTGGTGCACTCCACGCAGCTCTAGGCACCGTGGGGACTGGGCACATGCCACCTCATACTCAGACCAAACCTTTTCCTGGTGAGAAAATTCTGTATTTTCCATCAAATAAACACTTCTTTGAATGGTATCACGACTTGAGCTACTCACTGAACCCCTTCATTGCAAGGAACTCAAATACACAACCATGACACACAGGACTGAATGACTTATTCAAAGTAAGTATTATAATTTGTCAGTCGATTTTAAAGTTTATCAACAATTTATATCAATGTAGCTATCTCCCTGTGAATGTAATATATATCCTATATAACTTATATCCCTAACAAATTATAAATAACCTCCAACCAGCCATGCTGTCACATACTACCTACTTATTTAACTGTCCATGAGCACTTTGACAGGAAACTTGCAGCCTTACGAAAGTTGGCGAGAGTTTGGCCTAAAACCTTTAAATGTACAGTAGCTACTATTCAAAGGGCATCAGGTAATGCAAAAATATAACCCTGAATTCTCTAGAGCGTTATGGTAAAGATGTAAAATAATACCATACAGCCTACCCATAAACTTCGTCATATAAACAATTTGATTACATGCAAGCAGGGATTTAAAGAGTAACATCCATTAACACTGGTGCGCCTCAACAAAGGGCACTATCTTAAACTTACGTTGTTGACCGTTTCCTTGTACGGGAATTGTGTGAAGGTATAGGTAACACTCTGGCCCTTCACACACTTAGTGGCGAGCAGGCCTAGAAAGGTCATTAATATTGCTGCGCTTCGTATCTTGCAGAAACTTTCACGGTATTCATCTCTGAAATACAAAGCTTCTTTAGTTGATGAACTGGTGGAAGTGTTTCGATTTAATGAGGCAGCTACTGCTAGTGTCACAGAAAAGGTAAATTTGGGATGTGAATTAAATTAGGGCAAAGACAGTAATGACATTACAAAACACTTATGATCATAAGTGATTAAATTATTAAGGATACAAATGCTATAGTAAATCATTCAATTTTTTTTTCTAGCAAACATAGGAATACGAAAATAGAATCATTGTTACACGATAGATGTGACAGTGTTCGCCATCTTGGTTTGTTTTGTTTGTTTTCAATGTTTTGGTCTCAAAGATCTTCTTCTCGGGATTGATATTGTTATGTTTTATCACACTTATGGATAAAAGGGAAAATTTAGATAAAACCATGCAAAGTATATATATGCTATATAGAAACATAGATTAATATAAGTAAATAGTGGAAGATCAGCATAGAAAAACTTGTAATTTGTCTTATTACACCGTTGACAACAATGACGGGAATCAGCTGGGAAGGTTCCCGACTTCCCGCCAAAATTGTGCCGTGATTATTGTGAAGGGGGCTGTTCAACCTCTTGTGTAAATGCTGATCTTAGTGTAGAAACAATATTGATGCAAGAAGTACGGTAACAAAAGATTGTGTCATATACTATTATCTAAGCCAAGCCTATAAGGACTGATAAAACAATATCATAGTACTGCATATCCAGTGACAACCATCAAACTTACAAACATGACGATCTCGGCAAGAGTTCGCATGAAGATTAGAGGAACGAAGAAGGCCGTGAGGTTCTCTTGGCTTGGAAAACCACTTCAGGCAACACAGAAAGAGCGACGTTTTGAAGACAAAACTTTCTACAGGTTAGTGTTTTGGACTAATTGTTGCTTTGCATTTATCTGATCTCTTATCTTGACATTGTTTTATGCCTTCTTTAGTTTGTTAACGATGTCAGCTTACTGCAGCTTGTGTACATTGGCTCATTTATGAATATGTTCTGTACGGCTAAATTTCAAACATAGGTAAAATTTTACATCTTCACCATAATGGCGTTTGCTTACGTCTGTGTCTCACCTCTGCTCCTCGTCCAACTCCTTACTTTTGGTCATAGAGAACATTTAATAGCTTCTATATTTATGTAACCTAACCTATCCTAACCTAACCAAGCCTAAACCTACATTGATAAATAACAGAACCTTGTTTAAACCAAACTAAACTTTATTTTTCGAAGAGAAAGTCTCACAGAAAACATTGAATATCTCACTAACTAAGAATTTGCGACGGAAATATAATTAGGAAAACCTTCTCAAAATGCATCCGGTAATGCTAAAATATAACCCTGAATTCTCTAGAGCGTTATGTTGAAGATGTAAATTAATACCCACACATGTATTATTACATCATATATACACTAGCAAATTTGGATTGTTTTCAAATTGCAAACCATTTAACCTAATGTCTTACTGTGGAAATTAATCTTTCAGAGGCTTTATTCTTGGTTCCATTGAAGTAGGAGAAGGAGACTGTGTTTTTATAAGAAATGCAGATTCCCTGGATGAAGATGATGTCAGCAGCTGTGATATTGCCAGAGTTATCAGGTGTTATGATAATGGTGAATATCAAGCATTGTTTTGAAAATTTTGATGCCAATATTCAATTGTCTTTCTTTATAACCTCAATGTTGTAAACAGCTCATACTCTATATGATGAATATACATATATATATATATATATATATATATATATATATATATATATATATATATATATATGTATATGTATATATATATATATATATATATATATATATATATATATATATATATATATATATATGTATATGTATATATATATATATATATATATATATATATATATATATATATATATATATATATATATATATATATGCATGTAAGTATGTATGTCTTGAAATATTGATTTATTTACCATTGTTGAAAATTAAATGAGGCATTGAACTGCTTCCACAGGGGAACGAAACAACAGCTCTCGAGTCCAGGTACAATGGTACTCCAGAGTTGAAGATGTCAAGCCAATTCACTTAGCAGACATCCCACAGGGTAAGAAGCATTTTTTCCTGTAATTGTTTTCAGAAACTCAGTTAGGGTTGTAATGTAATGTGAATGCAGTGGATTTGTGCCTCACTGAATTGCCATTATGTAATATATAGAGTTTAATCATTTGGCGATTTTCCTTTGAATAAAATGATGATATTAGATTCTGAATCACATAAGGATTGCTTTTTAAGACTCATGTGTCACAAAACACACTTCATTCTGACGATAATTGTGCTATATTTGTCACTTTCAATGGCCACTTGAGGACATGGGAAGGAAAATAGGTTGAATATTATCAAAGAACTTAAGAGAGTTATTTAAAACTGTGGTTATCATTCTATTTGTATGATTAGTTTGAATATATTTTTATGTAAAATTTTAACAAACAGGCATGTCTCCTCCTGATCTTGCACTGGAGGTGGTGAGAGAAGAGAGAGCATTTACAACTGATGTTGATGCTGAAACCATCCACAGCATGTGTCATGTAAGTCTTCTCTGCATTAGTGTTACTTAATTGCACCACTTTAATAAATAAGATGTACTGTTAGCAGAATTTTTTCTCATGAAAATATTGATAATTATTTTTATTATGATCATATAGTCATGTAAAATATGAAGATAACTAGGCAGTAATAATGGTATGTATGGGTGTCAAACTGATAGTGCAAGTGTGATTGTAGCTGGAAGGGCTTGGGTTGGAGTATGTAAGTTCTTACTTTTTAGGGAAATACCTTAAGTGATGGTGAAGGAAAATTACCTGCATTGATTTTGGAAAAATAATTATATATAGTATATTAGTAATAATATCAATATTTTTTTACATTTATTAAATAATTATTATATTGCTTTGGACAATTGAATGATGTCACACACCATTTCCACATTTTCAGGTAAGAGAAGTGACTTGTGATGTTTCCCCAAAAAGCATTCGTCGGCCCCAACCCTGCAATGGGCCTTTCTTTGTGTGCCGATTCAGGTATGGAGGGAAAAAGACTCGTCTCCTGCCCATTGTGGAACTACAAGAAGCACAGCAAATGCCTGTTAAAAGGTTTGTGTTACTTGATATTGATTGTACACTTTTGGGACTCAATGGATTAAAATCGTCTTAATATGAACATGTTATGGTTAAAGAGAATTTAGTGGATTAGGCATAGGTCTTCACTTAGTTTCTTTTATTGACTTTACACCAATTGATTTTTGCTCTTCCATAAAATGTATCCTATGGCATTGTATGATGCTTCCAGTTGTTGGTTAAGTTTTGTCTCATACAGAATACATTTTCCCTCATGCTCATTATATTCATGGAAGCTGTATTCTGGATTTTAGGACTAGTTTATGAATGTTTGTATTTGTATTGATGTATTCTAATTTTTTTTATGAAGCTGTATAATCTATTTCAGTGAATTAAGAAAAAATAAAAATCTCCATGTATTGTTAATCTCACTAGTCTTATAACACACATAGTGGATGGTTACACACCTCATACTGGGACGAAAATGTTAAACAGACACAACAAAATATACTTCATTGTAGAAAAGGAAAAGTTTCATGGTAGAATTATTTTTTGTAGGGCAGTGAGCCATGGCTTGTATACCACTATCCCTGCCATCACTTAGTATACAGTGATATAAACCATCTATCCATCTATATACCTGGCATCCTTAGCCCAAGTTCTGCATTAATTTAATCTTCCCCTCCCTGTACACCTTGTTTCATAGTAGGAAGAAACACTACAGAGGAGGGAGTCCCTAGTTTCCTTGCTCTGTCCCTATTAGTTGCCTTCTGTGACATGCAGCCAGGGCTGGTTCTGGACATTTAAAACTTGTAGCCAACTTTGTAGCCAAATTGAAAAAAAACTGTAACCAAATTATGTTACATAATACAATATACTATCGCCAAGAACATTAGCCGATGTGATATAATTATCCGCCATTGTTTTTATTTTATCGCATATGGTGAAAATGACAAGCACCAGCATGAGCCCTGGGCAGGGAATACAGTGGCAGCATTCTATAAACCTGGCCTTTGATGTTCAACCTTGACCGATATAAAATTTAAGCACCAAATTACGACAAAAATTCTCTATTAATTTTATAACTTAACCTCAGGCCATATCTAAGGTTATTTTGTGAGGTTTCACCATGCACATTATGAGGGTCTTGTCTGTATGATGGTCGAGGGAAGTCGTTAGATAAAAATAGAGAAAACTTGGATCTTCTCCCAGAATTGGAATCTTGTCAACAGTTTAGCAAGATTAAAATCATACTTTTAAACTTTCCAGGAAAAGGGCTCGAAGATCTCTTGCTGTTGATTTAACCAACAGTGAAGCTGCCTCACTGGACAGAACTATAGAAGAAACTCAAGAAGAGGAATGGGGGAAAGAAAACTTGGAGATGAAAGGCAAGTGTAAAGGATAGTACTCATTTGATAATTTAGAATTTTCTGTTTGAAAGTATAAATAATAAATGAAAGAAGCAGTAATTTTTAAACTCGATTATCCACATTATGGTTTGATAAACTGGTCAGGCTGATTATTTTTCCATCCAAATACATGTTGCTACAGCTAATTATTCCTCTTATTATAATTATAGTGCAAATGCATTTAAAATGTAGATAACAGAGTATTATAAAGTCAATTTTCCTCAGGTTCAACAATGAAAAAGAAATCTGAGATTTCAAAGAAAACCAAGTTACCTTTGAAACCTATCAATCATGTAGTTAATGATGAGGTGGCTTCATCTTCAAGCATGAAGCGAAAAGCCTCAGAAACAGAGCAGCATGATGGTAGGAAGAAACCTAGAATTTTTTCAGATGACAAAAACATATGTAAAGAAATGTCTCGAGTGGTAAGTGATGATGATGTGACAATGGTGGAAAGACGCACTTCTTCTGGGCGAAAGCTTAAGATTGTCTGTTATCGGAAGCTCAATGATGGTGTGGCTGATAATGATGAAGACCGAACAACATTGTCTCATGTACCAAAGTCTACTAAATCACCATTAGTGTCTCCAAATGCAAAGTCAGAGTCATTACCTGTAATTTCTAGTTCTCCTAATGTTAAGACACCATCTGTAAAGCATATTGGAAAAATACGTGCACTCAGAGATAATGAAATAGATGTATTATTTAGTGATGAGAGTGAAAATGAAAATGAATCAGATGATGAAGATGATAAGTGTATTGATCATGAACCCAACCACACTCAAGCCTCAAGAAAAATCACAAGTGTTTCTATACTGAAAGGTTCAAGGGACACTCAAAACACATCTCCCAAACCAGTATCAAAGCAAAGCAGCAAGAACCATCCTGAAGACTCACTCAAAGTTATGCCACTGCATGATATAGTAACACCTAAGAAGAGTAGAAGAGACAGTATAAAATCTAAAAGTACCATCAAGAAAAGATTTCAATGTAAGGAATGTTCTATGTCATTTTCCTGTCGAGCCGAGTTACGAGAACATGACGAAGAGGAGCATGATGATTTCCAGCCCATCTCCAAGACTCCCAGCAGGTAATTATGATTTCTGGTCATATCATCCTGCAGTTGTTGCTCTAAAACTCAGTTTAGATTGTTATTGGTGACTGATGTTTTGAGTTGTTTTGCAATAAAAGTATATTTGCAAGAGGAAACTGGTATATTTTGGGTTCATTGCAGAACTATTGCATCACAAATCTTGAGTGGTGTGTAACTCATGAAATCATTGTAATGCAAGAACATTCATAGATGTTTTATGATTTTGTGAAGACTCATGAATAAAAGTAAATTTAGATTTTATTAAATGCATAGTTATGTGCCTCCTCAGAACACACAAAAAGAAGGCATCAGCTAACACTCCATCACATGCTGCTAGTCCCCGTCCCCGTGCTACTCCAAAGATGCCTTTCCGGACCAATCCTGTGATGCAGCCCGGTACCCCACTTGAGTTGGCTCGTGCTCGTCTGCATGTCTCTGCAGTGCCTGATTCCCTGCCATGTCGAGAGAATGAATTTCAAGATATTTACTCATTTGTTGAAGGAAAGCTGTATGATGGGACTGGAGGATGCATGTAAGGCAAACACTAGTGGACTGTGTTTAGTGATGACATTGTAATACTTCATCGATATTTTAAGGATATGATAGATAATTCTATGTTGAATGTAGTAAAGCATCTTGAAACCATTAAATTCTGGACATCAAAGACTATAAATTTTGAATTAACTATATAACAAATCCAACAATTTGATGCTTTATAATAATTGTTGCTGAAAACCATTAAACATTTGGTTGCTGTTAAGAAGAATTAATGTGATTGTACAGAGTGGTGTGCTGAAAGGGTTATGCAAGTCATTTTTACAGTATGGAAACCTTAACTGATTCACAGGTACATCAGTGGAGTGCCTGGCACAGGGAAAACTGCAACTGTGAGGGAGGTGGTGCGTCTTCTGTTGCAGTGCAGCCAGGACGGAGACCTGCCTTCCTTCTCCTTCCTAGAGATCAATGCCCTCAAGCTGACTGAACCTCACCAGTTATGGGTTCAGGTAAGACAGTTATTATGTTTATCTGCCAATTAAAACAACATCACTGTTATCATATTAGTTACTTCTTCATTGGTGATGTATCTACTTTGTGACATTGAAATACAAATGTTTTACTGAATTACTTGATCACAATAAATGATGAATAGTTTCTTTCAGATTCTTTCTTTTTTGTTATAAATTTACTATTTTACAAATGAGAATAGACATTTAAGAAAGGAGAAAATATATTATATCAAAACTACCATTATTAATTTTTATTTATAATTTCTTTATATATATATATATATATATATATATATATATATATATATATATATATATATATATATATATATATATATATATCTATCTATCTATCTATCTATCTATATATATATATATATATATATATATATATATATATATATATATATATATATATATATATATATATATATATATATATATATATATATGTATATACGGTCGATTTGCCACTTCTGTAAATTTGATAAGTCAGGGTATCTATCATTTTGAGAAGTTTAATATATCAGTCCGGAGAACTTTATCCCACAGTGAAACAAGAAAGACATCCAGTCACAAATGCTATTTAAACCTCATAACTATATTTTTTTCCTCCCTAACCTCTAGGTCTGGAAAGGCTTCACAGGAACCAAAGTAACAGCTGAACATGCTTCATCCCTCCTGGAGAAAAGATTTTCCACGCCTGCACCAAGACGGGATCCAACATTACTTCTGGTGGATGAGTTGGACATGCTGTGGACTCGCAAACAGGTACTGTACGCATATCATATGAAGGTGGAGGTTTGTTCATGTATGGCTCTGCAACCACATTTTTAGTCTTTATTTCTAGATAATAGCAGATACCAAAAACTGTAAAAATACATTATTCATACAGTAAGCTAACTTTCTGTCTATATTGTATGTATATCCTTTGTCAATTTAAAGAAGAATTTCGTGCATTTGTGATCATGAAGAAAAATTTTATTACTTTATATTAAAATATTTCAAACACTGACATATGTGAATGAAACATGGACATGAATTAAAAGTCAGAGAAAGGAGATATAGAGTGTAGAAATGTATATGAGAAGCGTCATATAGTTTGAAAAAATAGAATTGTTAGAGAAATCAAAGTCTGGATGGAAGGTATTGCATATCCATTACATGTAAAGGAATGGACTGATTGAAATGGCCAAACAAGAGTATATATATAGGCATAATGAAGATGTAGTGGGAGTGACTTACGAGAAGTGGAGTAAGGGAGGGTGAAAAAGAATGTTGAGTCAGATTGAATTTATATTATGATTAGAGACTTATCTCTGGCCTTCCATCAGAAGACTTCCAGAGGACAGGTATCACAACAGATATTTTGTAGTTGAAAGAATATGCTCTGCCCTTAGGAAGAGCGATATACTGGCATCCCCATTTACCTTTTCATTGTTTGATTATAACAAGGATTTTCATTGTCAGGATGTGATGTACAATCTTTTTGACTGGCCATCACGACCAGGAAGCAAGCTGATAGTAGTGGCCATTGCCAACACCATGGACCTGCCTGAACGGATCATGAAGAACCGTGTGTCCTCCCGGCTTGGCCTCACCAGGATGACTTTCCAGCCTTACACCCACACACAGCTCCAGGTATAAATGACAAAATTCTGTCCTTAATGTGATCAGTGTTAATTAGACATTTTTTTGTGTCTGAAAAAGTTTGACAGCTCATAGCTACTAGAGTTTAGGCCCTTCTAGTGGATGTCAATAATGGTAAAAAAAATTATATATATATATATATATATATATATATATATATATATATATATATATATATATATATATATATATATATATGTATATATATATATATATATTTATTTATTTATTTATTGCCCTGTGGTAGAGCTTGCATTTTCCATGCAGCTCATAAAAGGCAACCAAAAGGGACATAACGCTTTATGATTTACTTTGGTTCTTGAAGCATTGTCACATAAATTTAGGATAGGACTCCCATGAGAGGTATTGTACGTAGATGAATGATGTTGAGGCAAAAATTAAACTTTTATTTCTTCCCTCTCATATTAGTACATTAAAATTCCTTTTGTATTTGCAGGAGATTGTTGCATCTCGCTTGCTTGGCATCAAAGCTTTTGATCCTGATGCAGTACAGTTAGTTGCACGCAAAGTTGCAGCTTTATCAGGAGATGCCAGGCGAGCTCTGGACATTTGTCGCAGAGCCACAGAAATTGCTGAAACAAAGAAATTGCCTCCTAGTCCATCCAAGTCTCCCATAAAGAGAGCAGCCTTGGTTGGCATGATGCACGTTGATCAGGCAATAAGGGAGATGTTCACTTCACCCAAGATTGCAGCCATCAGGTATTGTGGATTGCATACATACTATTCAGGGGGGTATATTCAGGTTGTGCTAGGTGTGCGCCGCACACCCTCAGTCAGAGAGAGAAATGCATGATAGTTATAAATAAATTCAGCAGTAAGTGGGAAACGATATTTTTCTTATTGTTTTTAGCCCTGTTATAATATTTTGTATTATAGGTGTTCTGTAGAAGCACTGCACACCCAATAATCAATTGTATCATTATGTAGCATAGCGCGTATGGTGGAGTGGGAGGGCAGACTGTTGAATATATGGAGCTTGGTGTGCGGCTCTACAAATGCACACTACTTGTGTTCGTTTTTGGTGCTGATATTTTATATTGGCTAGAAGGTATAAAGTGTCTTTGCCATTCATTATATGAGCATAATTAAGATTTGCAAGAATTATAATATAGTATCTATTATGAAACCAAATGTTATTAAGTCACTTAATCAGGAATAAGGATTGAGTGCAATCTAAGTCATGGACACTCTTACCGATGAAACAACAGAAGTAAGTTGAATTGCCAAGTAACTCAAGTTATACTAACTCAGTTTCATTGACGCTTGTGTTGGGGGAGCACGTGCATTTTATTTTCCTTGACTAGATAAATGACGTTGTGAATTGTGAGTATATTGTAATTATTATTGTGTTGCGGTGTGTTTGCATCTTAATGATGGCGTTACCATGGCGATGGATAAAGAGGGGAGATGGGAGTGAATGTGACATTCACTCCCATCTGCCGGCAGAGGGATACGAGAGAGGCAGCCTCTTGCTGCTACGCTGGTATTCTTAAAAATATCTTTCCCTTGAAATGCGGCTATGCTGGTATAGATGGTATTTGTGGTTATGTGACTGGTATTAAAGTGGCTCATATAAATGTGGTGTAATAGTGGCTGATAAGACAGTGTTACAGGGGGTGGACACATGTTGTGGTGTTGTGTTGTGGTAACCTATGACTGTGGCCATGGTAGAGTCTCCGTGAGCTGTGACAGTGACCTTGAGGACTGCTGTGAAGTGCCAGGTGCCACATTATTACACCACCAGGGAAATGTGTTCAGGAGAGCCATTTGAGGCTGAGTGGCCTAAGTTTGCTCTCCATTTAAAAGATCTTGTTGACTAAAGTTAAACAGAGAGGCTCTTTCTATGATGAAGTCATGAACAAGTTTATATAAAAAACACGAAGAATAGAATTGAATTATAAGTAATCAGGTATGTCAACCACTCAACTGTGTAATTTAGGTGGTAAGCTTAGCTAATCAAAATGAATAAATTTAATTATTCTAAGTTTTCACGTAAAATTTACTTTATTTTCCAACTAACTGTATGAATAACTATAAAATTGTAATTACACACACACACACACACACACACACACACACACACACACACACACACACACACACACACACACACACACACACACGCCCGTGCTGGTGTGTGAGTGTGTGTGTGTGTAATTACAATTTTATAGTTATTCATACAGTTAGTTGGAAAATAAAGTAAATTTTACGTGAAAACTTAGAATAATTAAATTTAAATTAAATTTTAAATTGTAATTTCACACACACACACACACACACACACACATACACACACACACACACACACACACACACACACACACACACACACACACACACACACACACACACACGGTCCGCTAGCGTAGTGGTTAGCACACTCAGCTCACAACCGAGGGGCCAGGGTTCGATCCCCTGGGTGGACGGAGATTATTTGGGCAAGTCTCCTTACACGTGTAGCCTCTGTTCATCTAGCAGTGAGTAGGTACAGGATGTAAGTCGAGGGGTTGTGACCTCGTTGTCCCGGTGTGTTGTGTGTGAGTGGTCTCGGTCCAACCCAAAGATTGGTCACTATGAGCTTTGAGCTCTTTCCATAGGGGGATGGCCGGCTGTCTCGTGAGAGACCAGCAGCAGACTGTGACAGTGAATACACACACACACACACACACACTCACGCACGCACGCGCGCACACATCAGTAATTAAGTATATGTTAGTTATGGACAGAATCACTGTTCAGTACATCCAGTGACAGAAACCACCATACGCCACTGTTAAACTCTACAATTGTCATAATGAATATTTGTTCTATATATAATAATTACGCACTAAAATTAAACCATATAATTTTGCCAAAAAATAGATTTCGTTTTATTTTTCTCAGAAGCTATTAGATATATTGGAAATATCATTGCAGCATCTGATAGACCTAATTAAACTCTACAACTGTCATAATGAATATTTGTTCTATGTATAATAATTACGCAGTAAAATTAAACAGTATCTTTTTTCCAAAAAATAGATTTCGTTCTAATTTTCTTGGAAGCTATTAGAGATATTGGAAATATCATTGCAGCATCTGATAAGTAAACCCTACAACTGTCATAATGAATATTTGTTCTATGCATAATGATTACGCAGTAAAATTAAACCGTATCTTTTTTCCAAAAATTTGATTTCGTTCTAATTTTCTCGGAAGCTATTAGAGATATTGGAAATATCATTGCAGCATCTGATAGACCTAATTAAACTCTACAACAGTCATAATGAATATTTGTTCTATGTGTAATAATTGTTCAGTAAAATTAAACCGTATATTTTTACCAAAAAATATATTTCGTTCTAATTTTCTCGGAAGCTATTAGAGATATTGGAAATATCATTGCAGAATCTGATAGACCTAATTAAACCCTACAACTTTCATAATGAATATTTGTTCTATGTATAATAATTACGCAGTAAAATTAAACCGTATCTTTTTTCCAATAAATAGATTTCGTTCTAATTTTCTCGGAAGCTATTAAAGATATTGGAAATATCATTGCAGCATCTGATAGACCTAATTAAACCCTACAACTGTCATAATGAATATTTGTTCTATGTATAATAATTACTCAGTAAAATTAAACCGTATCTTTTTCCCAAAAAATATATTTCATTCTTATTTTCTCAGAAGCTATTAGAGAAATTGGGAATATTGTTGCAGCATCTGATAGACCTAATTAAACCCCATAACTGTCATAATGAATATTTGTTCTATGTATAATAATTACGCACTAAAATTAAACCGTATCATTTTTCTATAAAACAGATTTCGTTCTAATTTTCTCGGAAGCTATTAGAGATATTGGAAATATCATTGCAGCATCTGATAGATCTAATTAAACTCTACAACTGTCATAATGAATATTTGTTCTATGTATAATAATTACGCAATAAAATTAAACCATATCTTTTTGCCAAAAAATAGATTTCGTTCTAATTTTCTCGGAAGCTATTAGAGATATTGGAAATATCATTGCAGCATCTGATGGACCTAAATAAACTCTACAACTGTCATAATGAATATTTGTTCTATGTATAATAATTACGCAGGAAAATTAAACCATATCTTTTATCCAAAAAATATATTTAGTTCTAATTTTCTCGGATGCTATTAGAGATATTGGAAATATCATTGCAGCATCTGATAGACTTAATTAAACCCTACAACTGTCATAATGAATATTTGTTCTATGTATAATTATTACGCAGTAAAATTAAACCGTATTTTTTTTCCAAAAAATAGATTTTGTTCTAATTTTCTCGGAAGCTATTAGAGATTTTGGAAATCTCATTGCAGAATCTGATAGACCTAATTAAACCCTACAACTGTCATAATGAATATTTGTTCTATGTATAATAATTATGCAGTAAAATCAAACCATATCTTTTTGTCAAAAAATATATTTCGTTCTAATTTTCTCGGAAGCTATTAGAGATATTGGAAATATCATTGCAGAATCTGATAGACCTAATTAAACCCTACAACTTTCATAATGAATATTTGTTCTATGTATAATAATTACGCAGTAAAATTAAACCGTATCTTTTTTCCAATAAATGGATTTCGTTCTAATTTTCTCGGAAGCTATTAAAGATATTGGAAATATCATTGCAGCATCTGATAGACCTAATTAAACCCTACAACTGTCATAATGAATATTTGTTCTATGTATAATAATTACTCAGTAAAATTAAACCGTATCTTTTTCCCAAAAAATATATTTCATTCTTATTTTCTCAGAAGCTATTAGAGAAATTGGGAATATTGTTGCAGCATCTGATAGACCTAATTAAATCCCATAACTGTCATAATGAATATTTGTTCTATGTATAATAATTACGCACTAAAATTAAACTGTATCATTTTTCTATAAAACAGATTTCGTTCTAATTTTCTCGGAAGCTATTAGAGACATTGGAAATATCATTGCAGCATCTGATAGATCTAATTAAACTCTACAACTGTCATAATGAATATTTGTTCTATGTATAATAATTACGCAATAAAATTAAACCATATCTTTTTGCCAAAAAATAGATTTCGTTCTAATTTTCTCGGAAGCTATTAGAGATATTGGAAATATCATTGCAGCATCTGATGGACCTAAATAAACTCTACAACTGTCATAATGAATATTTGTTCTATGTATAATAATTACGCAGGAAAATTAAACCATATCTTTTATCCAAAAAATATATTTAGTTCTAATTTTCTCGGATGCTATTAGAGATATTGGAAATATCATTGCAGCATCTGATAGACTTAATTAAACCCTACAACTGTCATAATGAATATTTGTTCTATGTATAATTATTACGCAGTAAAATTAAACCGTATTTTTTTTCCAAAAAATAGATTTTGTTCTAATTTTCTCGGAAGCTATTAGAGATTTTGGAAATCTCATTGCAGAATCTGATAGACCTAATTAAACCCTACAACTGTCATAATGAATATTTGTTCTATGTATAATAATTACGCAGTAAAATCAAACCATATCTTTTTGTCAAAAAATAGATTTCGTTCTAATTTTCTCGGAAGCTATTAGAGATATTGGAAATATCATTGCAGCATCTGATAGACCTAATTAAACCCTACAACTTTCATAATGAATATTTGTTCTATGTATAATAATTACTCAGTAAAATTAAACCGTATATTTTTTCCAAAAAATATATCTGGTTCTAATTTTTTCGGAAGCTATTAGAGATATTGGAAATATCATTGCAGCATCTGATAGACCTAATTAAACTCTACAACTGTAATAATGAATATTTGTTCTATGTATAATAATTACGCAGTAAAATTAAACCGAATCTTTTTAACAAAAAATAGATTTTGTTCTAATTTTCTCGGAAGCTATTAGAGATATTGGAAATATCATTGCAGCATCTGATAGACCTAATTAAGCTCTACAACTCTGATGAAAAAATATTCAAGAATATAATAGTGGTCCTGTTTCAGACTGAAATACCCTATCACCTTTCCATCTCACATGTATTAAACTTAGTAAATTGAAATTAATGAGGTCAAGATGATCTATATATAGAAATTGTTTGTACTTTCAGAAGTTGCAGTGTGATGGAGCAGCTCATCCTTAAGGCAGTGGTGGCTGAGTTCATTCGCACTGGGGTGGAAGAGGCTCAGTTTGGACGCGTGTTTGATCAGTTTGTCTCGCTTTGTAGGTTTGAAGGTAAGCACTTAATGTAGTAACACCTTGCTGAGATTTGAACCCCTTGATAGGGTGTGTGCAGCTTGTCTCACCACCTGAAAGTGTAGAAGGCCACCAGCAAACTGGTACTTCATGAGGAACTCCCGCCCCCCACCAACCACAACTCAGTTGGGGAAGCAAGTAACTAATTAATCCTGATCAAGGTTGATGACAAATTTTGTGTCAATATGATGTATTTATACAATCTTTGTCATCAACTTTGATTGGGATCGATTAAAGTCTCTCATGTTCATCGTTTTACACCTTCAGGTGGCGAGGCAAGCTGCAGACATCTCACCAGGGTATTTAAATCTCAGTAAAGTGTTATTACAACTTGTCACATTCAATTCCTGTTTTATTATTTGGTAGAATAATATGAAATTTCTATAATTTTCATGCTAAATGTATCTTCCTGATGCAGTCATGCTCCTCAACTAGCTGGCTAGAGCCATACTCTCTCATACAATTTTGCTTACCAAATTAGTCACCATTCTCACGCCTAAACCACTTGAAGCCTTGTTTCATGTCTTAGAGGGTATTTATTTTAATTTGTACAATTTTTTGCAGGTATGAAGCCGCCTCCTACATCAGTAGTGATGATGCTTCTGAATCATCTCACATCCCAGCGCTTAATCCTCACTGAACATTCTCGAAATGACATACTTATGCGGCTGCGCCTCAATATTTCCACAGATGATATTTCCTATGCCCTTCAAAGTGTGCCTAATGTACCATAGACTGAGTGCCATATGGTATTCATAATCATTTTAACTATATATTTTATTGGATAGTAATGAAATTCTATTTATGCATATCAAACATATGTAAACAGCAGTTGATTCAAATTCCATTCTACCATCAACATTGACCAGATTGAAATCTCTACCTAACATTACCTCTACCTCCCTTACAACTCCATTCCTATAAATATTTAACCAAGGCGACATAATACATCCCTTATGTAGCCCCACTCAAACAGGTAACCAGTCACTCATCCTATTTCTCACTTTTAAAACATGCTTTATGATTTACGTAAAAAAACTTTTCACTCCATTTAACAATCTACCACTTATCCCATATAATCTCAAAACAGTTCACATGCCTTCCTATCAATTCTGTCATACGCTTTCTGTGATTCATGAATGCCTAGAACGTCTCCTTACTCTTCAAAGGAGGCACTGCATATATTTTTTGAGAACCAAATACATATTTAAAAATTTTGCATATGTGGTGGGATGTGCAACTGAGTAATAAATGAGTATTTGTAACGTTAGTACTGTAGTTAGTTTTTAATAAATTTTGTAATAAATTTTCTTAGATTTAGTTCTCCTACCTTGAATGTCACCTTGAACTGCAGAAAGGGAAGGCCAGGATCTATTAATGCTAGCCTTTTCAGTATGGAAGAGAAACAGGTATTTGTGGTCTATTGTAGAAAGATTGCAATTGGTGGTTATTTCCCTTTAAGTAAACCCTAGATTTCATTGACAGGTGGAGCAAGTGGGTGTTCAGTGACAAGACTTTAATAGAAGCAGGACATAAGTGGGGTGATGCATGAACTGCTGCAACAAATAGTGGATATTGATAAAGGGGATAGCCGAGACAAAACGCCCATTCACACACCCATGCATACATACACATGTACTCCTCTCACTTCACTTCTAGGCCTCTACAGGAGAAGAGAAGTGCACCTTGCTCAACAGATCACGTAAGTCAGTTAAGTCAGGTAGTATTGCTCTCATATGTAGTTGGTGCTTCATGTTATTGTACTGATTGTTTGAATTCTTTGGACTTCTTATTGTATCCTTTCCTCGTAGCAAATTTATAAATTTCATTAGAACATTTCAAAATTATTTGACTTTTTTAAAAATAATATTGCTGCGAACTGCCCCTCGTTAACTTTGGCTTTCTGGGCAGCTCCGCCACAGCGGGGTTCGACGTGTCCACTGCCGGGGAGATAGAGTTTATGACACTGGTGACACCAAACAGTCTTCCCTTTTAATGCCTTTATTCAGTAACACGCTTATTAAAACACAAGGCGGGGCGGTATTCCACGACACAGTGTAGGTAGAGATTAACAGGTAATCTCACGTATTGCATTCTATTCGTCTCTTCAACATCAATACCATCATTTCTTATCACGAGTTGGCAATCTACATATTCATGAATATAGAATAGATTATCGTTCGTCTGGACAGGAACCTAAGTATCAGCACTTGAATTGCTGCTGCTCATCAGCTCAATCAATCAAGGAACGCATTTTGTAGGTTTCCGTCAATATAATTCTACCTTGGAATATAAGAGAAACCTTGCATCAACTTACTGACATGATCCACATATTGGCTTTCACTGCCATAATTGAATGCTGCCTCAGTGCTGAATATGACTCTGGTACACAAATGATCTGGAGGGTTTTGGAGGCTTAATTCCATGCAGGTAACTGCATGCAATGGTCCATTTCAAAACCTTTGAACTGCTAAGATGAAGACATGAGGGTGGTTGCTGTTCGTTGTACTTGTTATGCTTCTGTTTAGATTTCAATCCGTCATGAGCACATTTTTTTCTACATGAATATAAAGAATTTTTGATGTAGAAAAAATTTGTCGTTTATTTATAAACTTGAAGGTGAAGTACTACAAAATATATTTGAGTTAGATGTTTCAAGAGATTTGAAGCTTTGTTGGTACGACATCACGACGAAACTTGAATCTCACTCGTGACGTCACCGAACACTGGCTTGGGATCCTCCGGTGGAGGCGGGTGTGTTGTTTGACTCTGTTTTTCTGTGAACTTACGGAATTCGACGGTGAGCTGCAGCGATTCGTACATCCAGACTGAGGCAGTGAGTATCCGTGATTCAGCAGTTGACGATTGATGAGGCGTGAGGGTGTTTGTTGAGTCTGACAGGACTCGATGAAGGCAGCAGCAGTAGTAGAGGGAGAGAGGGAACAGTGGTCACTTAGCACTACCAACGTATTAAGTTGTAATATTTGATTTTCAATTCTTGCTCAGCTTAAGCCCATCATAAGATGAATCATTATTATAAAGTCACAATGACTGGGTATAATTGATTATACTTAAAATGCGATCCAGGTAAAAAAAATTTCTAGGATTGTGGCAACTATGCCTAATTACGTCGGCGGTGTATTCATTGACCTATTTATTTATCAGTATTCTATCAGTTTGTGGTAGCTTTGCATTTAGTGATTATTGTTGCGTTTAAATGTTTTTGAAGTATGATGAACTGCCGTAATTATGAAAGGCAATGTAAAACAGTAGTACCAAAAGAAAATCACGGAGCTATGAACATATGTATGTTGGTAGCCTATTATCGTTATGTTTTCTAAATGGCATAGACATTGCAGTTTGGTTGGTTAAGGTTTGGATGAACAGACTTTTTTTTTCCTAGGAATGTATTTGTATAGCACCGAAATTGATGTCTACTGTTGATATTCTTTCATAAATGAATCCTTTGAAACATTTATTCATCACTAACAATTGTGTCGGCTTATAACAATGAATTATATGATACTTTATAAAAACAATTCTTAGCCAGCCTTTTTTAAGTAGAGCTTTTTAGGCAAAGGGCGATGTTTGATTACGTTCGCTGTGACTGAAGTGCATAATTCTAGGTACTATAGGTTTCCCTACCTACTTTTCTTGTGACAGTAATTTGGGCACTTTGTAGCTGACAAGTCTATGTACCAGGTCGGACCGTTGTGACCCTTCCATCATATGTGTATATATGTATGTATGTATGTACGTACGTACGTGTCGCGCGTATGCAGTGAAACCCGAGTGTGTGTGTGTGTGTGTGTGTGTGTGTGTGTGTGTGTGTGTGTGTGTGTGTGTGTGTGTGTGTATCTTATTTCCTCTCCTCATATCATCTTCCTCCTTTTTTTTCCTCTTCCTCTTCATAACCTTCCTCCTCCCGTCTTTCTGTTAGCCTCCTCGCGACCTTCCACACCCTCACCATCTCCATCCACCTTCTGGGTTTCCATGTCAGAATTCCATCGACCTCCATCTGCGCCCCCGTCGGTCATTTTTCTTGCCGTGTTCGCCTGCCACTTTGCGTTGGTGTACAATTATCGTCCGTATGTCAAAACGAAGGAAAAGGGTGAGGGAAGGAGAGGAAATGCAGTGGACGGAATGGTATACTGTCATCGAGAGAGAGAGAGAGAGAGAGAGAGAGAGAGAGAGAGAGAGAGAGAGAGAGAGAGAGAGAGAGAGAGAGAGAGAGAGAGAGAGAGAGAGAGAGAGAGAGAGTAAGTTTCAACGTGTATAGATACTGAGTAATATAAAAACTATCAAATAATATCTTTATGAAAAAATAATGATAGCAACTTATCCATGAGAGAAAGAGAGGAACAAACCACACACACACAAAAAAAAAAGTCAACAGAGAAGGATGTGGAGGAAGATAGAACAAAAATGGAAATGAAGGAAGGAGGAGGAAGAGAAGTAAAACTATGAAGAGGGAGGAGTAAGTAGAGGAAAGGAGAGGCTAGACGCAGAAGAGTGAAGCATAGAAGGTTGAGGGAAGGGTGAGGTTGTCAAGGTGGGCGGCTAACAGTCACAAGTAGTGGCTGGTGGTGACGGCATGGCAGCGTTGACTGATTTGCCGGGAAAATGTAATTATTCTCATCAAAATATTCTTCACCGAAGCAGGAGGGAGGGAGAGGAGGATTGGAAGCGGTAGGTAAGGCGGGTGTGGAGGAGGGAAATGGGGAGCGTAGGAGATGGAAGGGAGATTGAGTTGGGTGAGGAGGAGGAGGATGATATGCTGTGAAGGAAGGAAAGGTAAGCATAGGGGAAGAGAGGAGAGGGAAGAGAAGAAAGATAAAAACGCAAAAAAGGAATAAAAGCTGCAAGCAAATAACTTGGGATATGGGATATTTTCACACACAGTGAGAGAGAGAGAGAGAGAGAGAGAGAGAGAGAGAGAGAGAGAGAGAGAGAGAGAGAGAGAGAGAGAGAGAGAGAGAGAGAGAGAGAGAGAGAGAGAGAGAGAGAGAGAGAGAGAGAGAGAGAGAGAGAGAGAGAGACGCTGCAGAATTTGTAAAGTAAATTTCTCCTTAAACATTTTCTATCGTCTGAAATAGTTACATATTTTTATGCTCCGAAATAGCCTTAAGTGCTTGAAGTAGAGAGTTAGGACTACCTGAATAATTTTCTTTTTTCTGTCCGTGAAAGTTGATACATTATAATACTTTAATAAGTTGAACTCCGTAATTAGCCAAGGTGACGCTCTTATGCTCGCCCAGAGTTTAATTTTATCCTGCGACTCTCTTTCAGCTTGTATTTCGGCGGCGTAGCTCATACACCTGAATATGATTATACAATTAATAATTACCATCATTTACCTGCAATATATTTACCTGACAGACACCGTGGATCAAGTATTCAAATGTGAGAAGAGATTATGCAGACCAGTAAATACAGTTGTGTGTGTGTATGTGTGTGTGTGTGTGTGTGTGTGTGTGTGTGTGTGTGTGTGTGTGTGTGTGTGTGTGTGTGTGTGTGTACATTTGCAGGGACGAATCTCTGCAACTGTTATTATTAAAAAAAAGACTGTCAAAAAGCTCTAAGTAACGCTAAGCAGATGCCGATTATTCGTTGAGTCGCAGAAGATATATAGTAACATGACTGTGAATGGCGAGGCTTTTTAGGAGAGACTCGGGAAAATAATAAAACTGTTATTACTCTTCATGGGAGTCTTCAGAGAGAGAGAGAGAGAGAGAGAGAGAGAGAGAGAGAGAGAGAGAGAGAGAGAGAGAGAGAGAGAGAGAGAGAGAGAGAGAGAGAGAGAGAGAGAGAGAGAGAGAGAGAGAGAGAGAGAGAGAGAGAGAGAGAGAGAGAGAGAGAGAGAGAGAGAGAGAGAGAGAGAGGAGAGAGAGACAGACAGACAGACAGACAGACAGACAGACAGAGAGAGAAGAGAGAGAGAGAGAGAGAGAGAGAGAGAGAGAGAGAGTGTGTGTGTGTGGTGTGTGTGTGTGTGTGTGTGTGTGTGTGTGTGTGTGTGTGTGTGTGTGTGTGTGTGTGTGTGTGTGTGTGTGTGTGTGTACTTGTATTCTGTGTTCCTTTTTAATTGGTTTCGTTAGTTTCAACAGTCCCTCGCCATAGTGGTAAAGTTACCTCGACTTCGTGGACGAATGGCATCAAGAATTCCTGGCATCTCAGCTATCCTTGCCTGGCTATTTTTTGAACTTTCAGTCATTCAGTTCCATAAAAAAGCAAGGATGAGTTAATTGCTATTTTTTGTTGTTGTTTTTATTATTATTTTTTCTATTATTATCACTATTATTATCTATTATTATTATTATTATTATTATTATTATTAATATTATATTATTATCATTATTATTATTATTATTATTATTATTATTATTATTAGTAGTAGTAGTAGTAGTAGTAGTAGTAATATTGTTATTATTATCATTATCATTACAATTGTTATTTATATCTATCATTAGCATCATTATTAATTCATTGATTGATTTTTTGTTGGCTAATATATGAGAC
>JAXIVD010004096.1:22500-30000 GCA_036785275.1 Cancer borealis | reverse complement strand
TGTTCGATAAATCTTCTCCGCCGTGATAGGAGTGTGACGGACGGGATGGGACGGGAAGAGACGGGATGGGACGGAATGGAATGAGACGGGCTTGGACGGGCTGGGACGGAATGGAATGGGACGGGCTGGGACGGGATGCGATGGGACGAGATGGAACAGGCTGAGACGGGCTGGGCCACTCCCTGGTTGTGTTAGAACTGCTTTAATATGTTATAGAAAACACATTACCACGCCTGTTAAATGTGGATGTGTAGGGGGAAAAATGCTATCACTGCATATCGTGTTCTATTCCAAGGGTGTAGAATGTATGCTGAGGTTTATACACTAAGGAAAGAAAATGTATTAGAGAATCTATTACCATAAAAGATGAATAACGTAAGGAATTATAGATAGATGTAAAGATGCAGTGAATGAAAGGAACGTGTGAATATATTATACTATTAACTTGTATTGTGCCTCAAGATAATTTAATGATAGTTTTATTCTTATGTGTGTGTGTGTGTGTGTGTGTGTGTGTGTGTGTGTGTGTGTGTGTGTGTGTGTGTGTGTGTGTGTGTGCGTGTGCGTGTGCGTGTGCGTGTGTGTGTGTGTGTGTGTGTGTGTTCCCTCCCTCCCCTCTACTTTTGGCCGCCTTTCATATCTTAACATAAATGATACACTCGGCCATTATCGAAATACATTAATTACTTAATTCTCGAGCATATTACCAAAGTTGCTCAATAATTTTCGTGATTTAACTGCCATTAGGGTTAATGAATGCATGACTGCTGTCGGAAAATTACACCATTTTTTTCTAGTTTAGTTTCTGAAATATAATAGTAAAAAATATATATATACATCTGCTTTTCTTCATTCTTTTTCTCTTTCTTCCTTCCGCTACAAATCCTTTCAAATCTTCAGCCAATCACTGTAATTTTTCGTGGCAAGGAAAGAGAACAACCGATTGTATATATCCTGTTTCAAGCCAATATCTGCTTCCCCTCATAATGCAGCGAGACCAATTACAACGCCACTACGCCATTAACATTAACATTCCTACGATGAAATAATACATAGATAAAGTACATCCACAAAACAATGTATAGAAAAATAAATTGATAAATAAACAATGGCGTTACACCGATTCTTTTTCCAATTTTCTCGATTTTTTTTATAGTTACTCAATAAAACATTTGCATTATTTCTCATTGAACATATAAATAAGTATCATATTTCCTTCTTAATTATCCTTCCAGTTCCTTACTTTATCCATCATCTACTCTATTTTTCTTGCATTCCTTTCACCCTCCCTTTCCCTTTCCCTTTCCCCTTCTTCGTCCTCCATTACTCCACTCTAAGCCTCCACTGCCACCCAATACTTTCCTCCCACATCACCACCACCACCACCACAAGACTGTCTATGGTCCAGAAAACCTTCATCAGTTCCCGGACTGTTCTCAATAGTTTCGTCAGTAATCCTTCAGTGAGCAGCGTCCCTCCCGATGAAAAACCACCATTGATTTCCCATCGTGCATCTAGAGACGTTCACTTGTTTTGCCTCGGCTGGACGGAGGTTCCTGTACTCGACTCTCAAGCTATTCTCAGATTCTTCGTCTCGCTATAACGCAGTGTACATTTTCTTTCTTTTCCGATATTCCTATTGTCATCATCTTGAAACTCTTGTATAGTCATATATGTTGTTTAATAGTTCTATTTTTTTTTTACTTAACGGTTACACATTTTTTCAATCTATTATTATTCACGTCATTTTCAATCTGTTTATTGTAATCATAAATATCACTACCGCTTCTTACAGTTCTTGATCACAAATTCTTGCTGCCATTTACTTTTTTTCATTCCTACAATATCTTAATGATTATATTTGCAATTTTCAGAGATGTAAACTTACATACGAAATTACAAAGATATGGACGAACAAATGATTTCCACATCGTTTTTTCTAATCACGTGTACTTTCATTAGTCATAAACATGTTTTCTTGGCCATAATAGTAATTAGATGACATTCAATAAGTTAACAAATGGTCCATTAAACGCTACTCGCTGGCGTTTGTTCTGTCCAGCATTCTGCATATCAGCAGCGGATCCGAGAGTTCAGGATTCACCAGTTAATACACAGAACACTCACACGGTGCTCGTAAAACCAGGTATTCACTGGCAGTTTGGAAGAAAATTCTACATCCAGTGTCATGACGTTGTATGTGGTTCACGCAGGTATTGTGCTCTGTGCACGTGCCATTCAGGCTGAAATAGTGGCTGAAGTTCAGAAAAAATAGGAAAATGCGAGGAGTATGGGTGCGATATTGGTTATTTTAAACGGCTTTACTTGGATACCATTCTTTAACCCGAATGAAGAAAGGAAAGCCAACACAAACTTAAAGGAAACAACGTAAAACTTATAATTGAAAGTGCAACGAATGCAACACATCAATACAACCGATGCTGTCTTGCGCATGTACAGAAACAGAAAATTCAAATACATTCTGTGATTTCCTTTGCTGAAGCTCTCACACTATGTTTATTTACAAGGTGTTGGTAAAATGATCCAATATCACTCACCAGCTGCGCCTCTACCCACTGTTCCTCTTTGGGATAGTTTTACAATGAGAATTATGGATTCTTTCTGCACCATTCTGTCTGTGTGGGATGAACACTAAGAGAAAATCAATACCCCTTTGTCATTCTTTGCCATACATTATGAAACGTATACAAAGTCAGCGTGCAAAGAACAGAAGCGATAAGATAAATTAAAAGCAAACATTCACCGATCTTCAGTTAAAGAATCTGTCAGAATGAATAATTAATAAGGAACGATTTTGTTTTTAGTTTATTATATTTACTTATATTGAGGAAAATGCGTAGGTTTATGATCAAGTCTTCTTCCCTGACATACACGAGAGGCTCTTCCTATTGGTTCTCCCAGTCACGTCGGGCCTTTGCTATTGGCTCAAATGGAATAGTTCAAAGATTTCTCACCTCATGAATTTTGCCCAAGATCCGCCTGCTGCTGCTGCTGCTGCTGCTGCTGCTGCTGCTGCTGCTGCTGCTGTTGCTGCTGCTGCTGCTGCTGCTGCTGCTGCTGCTGCTGCTGCTGTTGCTGCTGCTTTGTTATAGACTGACCTGAGGGCTTCGCTTATCCCTTCTCCTACACCACCACCACCACCACATTAACCACATACACTTCGCAAGCAGCCATCACCTCAACCACACCACAACACAACACACCACCAGCGCCACCACTGCCCTACTCCACTACGACTAACTCTACCACACTACCACACTACCACTTAACACGCAATCATCCCTTGCAAGACACCATTACCACAGCTTCCACCACTATATCACTGGCCAGTCCACCACAAGCCTAACTTAATCACCGTTTCAACCTCTATTACTGCCTCCCTATCAATAACAACCACTCGCACTACACCCAGTACAATACCACACCAACCACCACACCACTGCCCACCACACAAGCAGGCAGCGTGACCACAGCGACCACCACATACCCTTACATTCCAGTTATCTTGTATCAGCAAAGATTTGTAGGGTAATAAAACCCCCCTTACATCACCCCCGCCACCCCAAGGCCATCAACTCATCCTGACCTCCCACACTCCTCCTCCAGCCAGGAAATAAGACGTAGAGAAGAGATAGAGTGGTGGTGGTGGTGGTGGTGGTGGTGGTGGTGGTGGTGGTGGTGGTGGTGGTGGTGGTGGTGGTGGTGGTGGTGGTGGTGGTGGTGGTGCAGACTGTGGCGGCGGCGGCCAGACCAGCGGATGTTGCATGGTCGGTGAGGAAAGTTTCAAAGACAACTTTTCAATGTTAAAACAATATTTGAATCAATGAAATGGCGACACAAAGCAGGATGATGTAAGGCGGTACGGGGGTGTAAGTTATTTATTATTTAAAAGATTAAAGGGATATTTTAAAGGGAATGAGTTTAAAGAATAAATGGTGCGAAGTGGCGGTAAATGGTCCACATAGAATCACAAGAAATATGAGGAAAAGTTGTGAAAGATGAAAATTTAATGTTTGCAGTGACGGATCTTTTACATATTTTAAATCTTGTTTGGATTCCATTTATCTTATTTTTTTTAGTTTCGTTTTACTTTTCTGAAGCAAACTAAATAAGATTTTTAGAATATTTTGTTTAAATCCTGTTTATGCTTCCATTGCATGATTTTTTCCCCAAACTTTACAATAAGTTTATGAGTCGGTGGAGGGCAGTGCCTTGAGGAATGAAGATGGGGGAAGGGACAGAACCAATACAAACCTTTCTGCAATTATTAATCTGCCACAGTAATTCTAAAGCAACAAAGGGATTCTCCATTACTAATACCATAACCCAATGCAAAGAGAGGCGCCAGTAACCCTTAGAAACACAATTACTCTCATAACAAGCAACACAACAACACATGCATTCATCTCTCGCTCTAGATCCTCCTCAGCTTCTTGTTCTCCTAACACCTTCCCACCGACACACTGAGCCCCGGGAAGCACAGGAGGCGAGGCATCTCAACACAACACCACACCGTCTTGGCAACATCTCCCCACCACAAGGGTGTTGCTCACACAGGTGCAACACTCCACGCCGACACTTTCCTCGTCTCGCCACTTAACGTCTCCTCTATAAATTCCGTCAAGCCTATGTTTCTTCCCCTTCTCCTCCTCTTCCTTCACCTCTTCCTCCTTCTGCTGTTCCTATGGCTCTTCCTCCTCCTCCTCCTCCTCTTTTTCGTGGCAGGTGTGTGGTTCTTCCGTGTCCTCTCCGTCTGGCTCTCTCTCCCTCTCTCCCTCTTTCGTACCCTGGTATCGACCTCTCTCCCTTAACCCATTCCTCGCCTCCCATTAACCCTCTCCCCTCTCCCCGCTCCCCTCACCCTCAAGCACCCCGATACATTACCGCGGACGAGGGAAGCTGGGGGGGAAGGGGAGGGTGGGCCCGGCCGCCACCCGCCACACCACCACCACCACCACCGCCACCACAGCCCACCACAGCCTCCCAGCCACGCCTCACACACGTCGCCTGCGTCACACACTTTTGTCTCGCCCTGTACTTACTCGTGGCAGGACAACATGGATCAACGTACCTGTAAAGGAGAAAAAGGAAAACAAGTCTTAATACAGGATTACATGATTGCTAGGTGTGTGTGTGTGTGTGTGTGTGTGTGTGTGTGTGTGTGTGTGTGTGTGTGTGTGTGTGTGTGTGTGTGTGTGTGTGTGTGTGTGTGTTTGTGTGTGTGATTGGTGTTACTTAAGTATATAGTGACAAAAAGACTTGACACTGTAACTGATTGTTGTGTTTTTATGCAGAAGTGAAAGAAAAAAAAAACGTTATTCAAGAGATTTTCGTCGTCACTGCTGATTGCCTGCATGATGTGTGTCTGTGTGTGTGTGTGTGTGTGTGTGTGTGTGTGTGTGTGTGTGTGTGTGTGTGTGTGTGTGTGTGTGTGTGTGTCTGTGTGTGTGTGTGTTTTACTGTAATAAACCATAAACCTAAAAAATGCTGCAACTTTATGAAGGTACATTAAATCTCTCTCTCTCTTTCTCTCTCTCTCTCTCTCTCTCTCTCTCTCTCTCTCTCTCTCTCTCTCTCTCTCTCTCTCTCTCTCTCTCTCTCTCTCTCTCTCTCTCTCTCTCTCTCTCTCTCTCTCTCTCTCTCTCTCTCTCTCTCTCTCTCTCTCTCTCTCTCTCTCTCTCTCTCTCTCTCTCTCTCTCTCTCTCTCTCTCATGGTTTAGTTCAATTTCATCTACCACCTGCCGCTCATAATAAAATGAAATATATGTAAAAAAAAAAAAACTATCACATCATAATATTATACGAGTTTCCCATCCGAGCCGCGCCGCCAGCAGCTCCACATGACACGTGGGTCTCACACCTCCAGCGGCGCCAACCTACAGACCGCGTGGCAGCCTAGGAGTGTCTGGTGCCTTGACGCTGCATAACAAAACACACACACGTGACGGCAGGTCGCAAGATACTGGAGAGACATCAATAACCACGAGAAGCCACGAATATTTATGTGGTGAGGCAGCATCCCCGTATATTACCGCCCCGCACACCGGCTCCTGCAGCCCGACGTGCCTCCACATACATTAAGGCTAAATATTCTGTAATAAATAAGACCACCCGATGTGCCAGCCTCAGCCTGCAGCGGGAGGGGAGGGATGGCGTGCGGTGCAGCCCATCCTCTCCCTGGCTAAGGTGAGTCTTGTCTTCATCAGTGACCTGCAGCCTCACCCAAGGTGTGACGTCATCATCCACGCCTCGCCTTGCCTGGTTTTCAGTTACCTATGCAGGTGTGGGCCTCGCGTGCTAGGGTTTCTCTCCCAGAGTGCATGTGTTTGATCCTTAACTAATTAATCACTATTTATTTCATTACCTGGACAAACTAAACTAACCTAAACGAGTCTACCCTACTAGTACACTAGTTGATACGGGTTACGGCAGAAACAGTACTTTACTTTCATCTTGGAAAATGTCTATAAGCGAGCAAGACTTAGTTGTTTAATTAAGAGTATAAAAGAAATATAAAGTACAGAAAGAAAAGCACCGTGAACACCCCCCACCCCCCTCTTCCCTCCTCCCTCGTGCCTCCACACCTCGCCAGTCTTTCAGTAAACACAGTAACGTCATGCGAATATTTCGTTCACGCGACACTAATGACCATTGACCTTCGCTAACTTTATTCAATAATAACTTTTCAGAATCTAATTTTGAGCGAAGAAAAAAAATACAGAAATATTGCCTAATTAGAGGTTGTTACTTGCAGTTTTGTTAAGCAAATTACGAAAATAAGTTATTGATAAGCTTATTTTCAACTGAAAATTAGCCCAAATTTGTCGGCGCCTTTTGGTGCACCTTCGTCAGCAGGCCAACGCCCTGCCGCGCCGCCTCCAGTGTCATCTTCCGCCGTGGCGGCGACGCAGACGGGCGAGGATGATGGATGGCAGCGAGACGAGGGGACAAATACCACACGTGCCAGATATTGGTCGGGTGGCACTGACTAATGGGGGAGGAAGATGTATAGGCTCCCCATCACCACCTCAGGCCAGGAGGGACGGAACACGCCTCACTGTTACCACCACACTGCAAGGACCAAGGCGCACGTGGCACACCAGGCTTGGCTAAACAATACAACAAACACACAACACAGTCTAGTAAGTTTGGGGAGGCGGTAGTACAGTGGTCAAGCGTTCGGGCATGCGAACCTAGGATCCCGGGTTCGTTCCCCCGATATCAGCTGGCCACTTGTCATTATTTGGTATTACAGCCGAGTGGCTAAAGACTACCTAAATTGCTGCCATACTGTCCTCAGACGGGACTTACAATGTTTATATGCATTTGAGGCTTTAGCAGCAATAGCCTCTCGTCGTTCTCAACATATTCAAGAGAGAACGTAAACATTCGAGGCTTCAATATAAAAAAAATATATAAACCTACGCCAACTAACAGGCAAGAGGCAAGTCCATCCTGCCTCTATAAAGCCTACTGGTG
>JAXIVD010004096.1:2500-17500 GCA_036785275.1 Cancer borealis | reverse complement strand
GGTACTGGGATCATCACACGCCACCTCCACTCTTCAAACTAGTCCTCTGATGCTTCCCCAGTGATTAATACAAGTAGGAATAAATAATGGTGTTGTAGGTTAGGTTATGCTACGTTTTTTTTATTCCATAAAGAGCAGTAAGGAGTGGGCACGTTGTGTGAGAGTGATGTAGTCCTGTTATCTACAACTACCAGATAAGGAGCGCCATTCACCGCGTGGGGGAAGGTAATTATGGATCATTGGTCTTGTTTCATCTCAACGTTGTTCGCCTATTATCAGTATTCTCATGGATCCCTCTCCTACTTCTTACAAGAACGTGACATTAAACTTGATATACACAAGGAAGTATTGTGTGTACAGAAAAGGTATCACGTGATCCTTTCATATCACTACACGTCTCCATAACGAGGTACTTCAAAGTATTGTATGCTTACGCGCTTACCTATAGATAAATAGATCGATAGATATAGAAATATAGATAGATTGATAGATAGATAGGGAAATAGATAAATAGATAGATAAATAGATAGATAAATAAATAGATAAATAGATAGATAAACACATAAATAGATAGATAGATATAGATACAGATATATAGGTGGGCATGGTGGTGGTACACATGACATGTAACTAGGATGAACATCACATTGTTCAATAAATGTTAACAAACCTTGACTGAAGCTTCAATGAACCTGAATCCCCGTCCCTCGTGTGCCTTGCCATCACACTGCAACGCAACGCAACGCAACACAACGCAACACAACACAACGCAACGCAACGCAACGCAACGCGACGCAACACTGCACTACATATACACAACTAAACGCCTGCGATGATAATGGTGGTGCAGTGGTCAGCGTGCAGCGGGGTGCTCGCTCACCACCACACAAGCTCCGCCCAGCCAGTACCACGTGATGCGCCCAGAGTCACCAACCAGCGGGACCATCACCACCATAACCGGCAGGACGGATGATTCCTCCCACACCAGGACACACCAGGACACCCTTGCATACTTCACACCAGGCTACACACAAACACTATAACACTGCTTGGTCATAAAGCAAACATACTTCACAAACAGTTAAAAAGATATATATATATATATATATATATATATATATATATATATATATATATATATATATATATATGTGTATATATATATATATATATATATATATATATATATATATATATATATATATATATATATATATATATATATATATAAAACATGCTGCGTGGAAGCTCATTACCTCCTACAGCCAGTAGGTGAGGCCAGTTAGCGGCATTTGGCACGTACCCAATAATCGGAGCATCATTCCACTTCCCATGAAATTTGTGACGTCACTGTTACGTTATCCACTGTGATTGGTCGCTGGAATGATGCTGAACCTCACCTGATTGGTCGAATTGGGTCGTCATTGGACTTGCCTTGCCTAGCCGTTGGGGCCAACAGTCTGGCCTGTTACCGTAAAGAATGAACAGCATGGCGTGTTACAGTAAAGAATGAACAGCATGGCCTGTTACCGTAAAGAATGAACAGCATGGCCTGTTACCGTAAAGAATGAACAGTCTGGCGTGTTACAGTAAAGAATGAACAGCATGGCCTGTTACCGTAAAGAATGAACAGCATGGCCTGTTACCGTAAAGAATGAACAGCCTGGCCTGTTACAGTAAAGAATGAACAGCATGGCCTGTTACCGTAAAGAATGAACAGCATGGCCTGTTACCGTAAAGAATGAACAGCATGGCCTGTTACAGTAAAGAATGAACAGCATGGCCTGTTACCGTAAAGAATGAACAGCATGGCCTGTTACCGTAAAGAATGAACAGCATGGCGTGTTACCGTAAAGAATGAACAGCATGGCCTGTTACCGTAAAAAATGAACAGCATCGCCTGGTACCGCAAAGAATGAACAGCATGGCCTGGTACCGTAAAGAATGAACAGCATGGCCTGGTACCGCAAAGAATGAACAGCAGACAGGTAATGATCATTCAAAGTGGTGTAAGAGGCAGCAGCACGTCAACAAACTGTTAAGTCACCTGCTGCTCATCATGTCCGCCCGACACACCCACGGCTGCACACTGCACTCTTACCTTGCATTACATTCATAGAAAAAAATGAGATAAATATATATATATATATATATATATATATATATATATATATATATATATATATATATATATATATATATATATATATACTTAGCTCATCAGGACAACATAAGAAGATACTCTAAAACTAATACAATAAATTTACGAGAAAAAAGCTGCATCCCTCTAGAAAAAAAAGGTGAAGTTTCCCAAACACAAGGAACAACACTTTCAGAAACGTCTTGATTCTTCCTTCCCGAGACGAAAAAACACTAATGTCTCTTGGATATTACGTCTTTACAAAATGGTGGTTTAATATGATATAAAGGAATGCATGATAGGGAGAAAAAAAGGGCATCAAATGTCCAGTGTTGTGGAACGCTGCCGCCCACACGGTGACGCGGGCGAAGCTCTCTCCTTGGTGTTGTTTTTGCATGAAGGAGAGACGAGGGAAGAAGGAAAGCGGCGCCTCGGGAATGACACGCAGGAAAGAGCTACTTGCAGGAAAGAGGTTCTGAGAAAGAAACTGGAAAAGAGGAAGTGTGCGATGAGTGTTGTGAGGAGAAAGAGTTTGTTGTAAGAGAAGGACAGAGCAAGCTGAGGACACAGACGGAAGATAGCAAGAATAGGCTGCAGGAAAACTTGAAAATAATAGAAGTAAATATAAAAATAATGGAATATATTACGTGAGAACAAGTTGTAAGAGGGAATACTATAACAAAATGAAAAGCAGGAAAAAAAGTAGGGATAAGTAGATAAATGATTGGCCTTTAGTGGCAAGAAAATGGTGAAATTAATGATGTGCCAACCGTTCTTACCTTCCCAAGGGATCCATTTCAACATAAAACTACCACTCCTTCTCTTTTCTATCATTCTTTTCTGGGGGGGGGGGGGGGGGGTTTCTATCCTCCAGCCCACCACTCTCTCCCTCCCTCCTCGCCTGCCTCCATTCCTTCTTTACTTTCATCCTCGATTCCAACGTCCACCACTCGTCCACACTTTTCTGCTTCCCTCCCTCATTTTTTTTTCACTGCATAGCCTTTCTTCTTCTACCACTCCTCCTCCTCCTCCTCCTCCTCCTCCTCCTCCTCCTCCTCCTCCTCCTCCTCCTCCTCCTCCTCCTCCTCCTCCTCCTCCTCCTCTATGACACCCAGGGTTTGATTCGCTTTTGTTCATGACGAGACAAAAATCAATTTAAAGCTGATTTTCGCTCGGACACTTATTGCACCGGAGTCTGACACTGTCCACGTGAGGCCGGCGGTGGAGCGGCACAGGGAAGGGAAAGTAAAAAATATACGTGAATGTCAAATCGGTCAACTGAACCTCCCCGTAGGACAAATAAACAAGGACTTCAGTCGAGTGTCAGGTAATACTAACATGTGATGGTGTTGATTTGTATTAACCTCATTTTCTACATGAATGCTTGTGTAAAAAATAATATATATAATACAGATCAAAAAGTTAAAACAGTGTTGAATATAACTAATTAATGCTGCAATATTTCCTATCGTTGGGTATTCAAATTAATAAGAAAGGAGAGAGCACCAGGTCATTTAAAGCTACGCTGATGTTATTTTTAAGTACCACAGAGTAATGAGGTAACTATCAATTAAAATTATAAGCCTATACTCAGTAATAGGAACTCAAGTGAGGGACGTGAGCTGTGATGAGATCTAGTCCAGCGGTGTTCATACATGTTTTGGACTTATTCAGCATCACCTTTTGAGGACACTAAATTATGAATAGCTGGCGAGGAGGGGATGATGGAACCTAACTTTAATGGGGCCAATTGAGAGAGAGAGAGAGAGAGAGAGAGAGAGAGAGAGAGAGAGAGAGAGAGAGAGAGAGAGAGAGAGAGAGAGAGAGAGAGAGAGAGAGAGAGAGAGAGAGAGAGAAAAAAAAAATAACGAGGGAGTATACAAGATAAATTATACAATGCCATCAAACTAATTCGTATGCAAGTATAGAACAGAGGCAGGCAGGCAGGCAGCAGGGTGAGAGGATGTATAGGGCAAAGGGAGGAGAATAAATGAAGTAAAATATGAAGGAGGGAGAGAGGATAATTAGTGAAGGGAAAATAATGAATAGCAAGATTATTGAAGCACGGGATGAAAGGAAGGGAGGCGGTTCCTATTACATACTAAAAGAGAGAGAGAGAGAGAGAGAGAGAGAGAGAGAGAGAGAGAGAGAGAGAGAGAGAGAGAGAGAGAGAGAGAGAGAGAGAGAGAGAACTGGAATTGTCTAAAGCTTGCCATATGCATTAAATTTTACATAATACAAAGGAATAGAGGCAAGTAAAATACACATAATATAACGTTGGTCTTAAGATATCACAAAGAAGAAAGGTTTTAAAGTTTAGTGTAGAAGAATAATGTGTGTATCTGCCTGTCTGTCTGTCTGTCTGTATGTCTATCTGTGTGTCTGTCTGTCTGGCACACACACACACCTGCGCACACGCACACACACACACACACACACACACACACACACACACACACACACACTAACAAGCTAACCCATTTGTCATAAGTATTAAACACAAAATATAAACAAACGGAATAGAAGAGAATAGATGAAACAAATATAAACTAAAGAAACAAACACACAATATAAATAATAAAGAAACTGAAACTAATGAATAGAAGAAAAAACGTGAATGGTGGTAAAGACAAACACTTTGTTTACTTTTGGGACGGAAACAGAACATTAAAATTCAGTAAACAACAAACAAACAAACAAAACAAAGACGCTTAAGGCAACAAAATTATAAACAAAAACAAAGGTGATTAGAGAAGTCTGTGAAAGAAGAAGAAGAAGAAGAAGAAGAAGACGAAGACGAAGACGAAGACGAAGACGAAGACGAAGACGAAGACGAAGACGAAGACGAAGACGAAGACGAAGAAGAAGAAGAAGAAGAAGAAGAAGAAGAAGAAGAAGAAGAAGAAGAAGAAGAAGAAGAAGAAGAAGAAGAAGAAGAAGAAGAAGAAGAAGAAGAAGAAGAAGAAGAAGAAGAAGAAGAAGAAGAAGAAGAAGAAGAAGAAGAAGAAGAAGAAGAAGAAGAAGAAGAAGAAGAAGAAGAAGAAGAAGAAGAAGAAGAAGAAGAAGAAGAAGAAGAAGAAGAAGAAGAAGAAGAAGAAGAAGAAGAAGAAGAAGAAGAAGAAGAAGAAGAAGAAGAAGAAGAAGAAGAAGAAGAAGAAGAAGAAGAAGAAGAAGAAGAAGAAGAAGAAGAAGAAGAAGAAGAAGAAGAAGAAGAAGAAGAAGAAGAACCACAGAGAAGTTTGTCGGAAGCAAAGTTCAGGGGGAGGGAGGGAAGGAAAGGAAGGATGGAGGGAGGGAAGGAGGGAGGGAAGGGAGGGAAGGATGGAGGGGAGGAGGGAGAGAAAGACAAGGTGGGAGACGCGAGGCACGAACAGGTAATTAGAAAACAATAAAAATACTTAATGTGCGCCCATTTGCAACGGTTATGGTTATTTTGAGGGTAAAGTTGTGTCGTTATAAGACGCGGGGTCGTCAGCACACACTCCTCGTGGTCACAGGAATTCTCAGGCCAAACACCGCTGCCTACTCCCCTGTATCGAAACGACCTCGTTATCGCCGGCAAAACGGTATCTCGGCCACTTATATCGGCCCGGTAAGCTGTCCTTTGGCCCCAAATGTGTTGTCAGATACACATTACGGCATAAAAGTGTGTGATGTCCCTTCAGTGAAAACAAAAGTGATTGAATGAAACCTTGCATCGTTTATTTTTGTGATGTTATGTGATGCCAGTCTAGTCTAGCGGTGGTACCTGACTTGCCTCCCGCCATGTCCTCCCTCTTGTTTTTTTAATCTATTCCTTCCATGAACAAGTCGCATCAGAGGCACCCGAGTCAGTCCCTTGTTGCATAATACTTCACATCAAAACACTCTTTCTTATTTCATTTTTTTTTCCCTCATTTTATTCAGGTTACAAATATCAAGTTCTTCACCTCACCAACATTCCCTCTACATTTCCTGAGTAACACGTGTCTACTCAGCTCTTCACAAGCATGTTTCACCCAAGCCAAGCCTCAGCCTCCCTGTGTCTACTCATCGCATCCCTTCCTCCATACATCCAAGTTTTACTCGTTGATAAAACATTCATTCCCTGAAAATCATATACAAAACAGACCGAAATTTTCCACCGAGTCAATTTGCGACAAGCCCAGATTAACCTCTGAAACATTCAGGGCTCATAAAAAATCTCGGGTTGAATAATTATACATAGAAACATATTTATTCAGAAAATCCACTAGAAAGTCGACGTTGAAAGCCATGCAAAGCGGCGCACACCCAGGGATGCAGAGAAAAAATAGAGGAAGAAAAAATGAGAGAGAGAGAGCGAAAGAAAAAGAGGTCAAAGGAAAGCCGCAACGAGCACGAGGAAGAAAGAGGAAAAATAATAAAAAGAAGACAGCAGGAAGCAAAGGACAGAGGAGGCACAGAGGATCCACGTATATTTAGGCCGAAGAGAAGTACGCCAAGGCAAGTAAAACGTAGAGAAAACGTACACGCACAAAGGATAGGCAAGAACAAACAACAAAGAACAAACGAACAAACAAATACAACACCGCTGTTACAGGTGAGAAAATAAAATCGTGCCATAAGACAACACGAACAACAGGGAACAGGAAAGGTAGGCGAGGGAAGCAAAACAATAGATAAACAAAATGGAAAGCAACGACAAGGTAGAGAATGTTACAACTACAAAGGAGGAACAGGAGGCAGAAAGCAGCAGGAAGCATGAAGACAACAGCAGCAGGTTCAAGACAGAAAGGAGTAGGCAGGGCACATCAAACATTACATAAGAGACAGACAACAGCACCTAAGAGTCAGACACGAATAGATACGAGGCAGGCAGCAGCGGCCCAGCAGGCAAGAAGCAGGAACTGAGCGGGTGGGTTGGAAGTTTTCAGGTCCAGTTATCGCTGGTGGGAGAATAATCACCATTGCCTCAAGCTGCTTCCCCAAGTTCCCTCAATAGCCGACAACTTCCTCACACTAACATCATTTGGCGGAGCTTCATGACGCCACTTTTCGCAGCTGTTTCTTGTTCTGTTGTTGAAAATAACCTGCTCCCGCGAACCACAAAGCAGCGAGGGAGGTGCAGGCTAACACTTATAACAAAAAAAAGGAAGAACGAAATGAAAAGAAAAAACTGTATAGAGAGAATGTCTTCAAATAATGTTGCTTTCTTTACTGCAAAGCGATTTTTCCTTACAGATGTTCCTTTTGTGCCTAAAATATAAGTGATATAAGTAATGTTGAAATAGCCTTGCATATGCTTACCAAACAGCAAGACAGGCCAGTGAAGGCTCCTCAGCGCCAGGATGTCTGCGATGAGATACAACCTTGCTACTATTATGCACACCGTCCCCTTGAGCTCCAGTCGTGTGGTGACCCGTAACGGTGTACAAGCTGCGGGCTGCAGTAACTATTCTCCGTACGAATTACTAGCAAAAGTTAACGAGTACCTTGGATGATGCTGCAAGGCTGCCACCACGGTACTTCCTACCATCAATGAGTTGGGTAAGGTGTTGATGACATTATGGTGCGTAGCAAGAACGAGAATGATCACATATATTACAAAAAAATAAATGAAAATAACAACACAAACTACTACTAGTACTATTTTTGCGAATGTTGCTGGAAATGTTTCAGATATCTTAATCCATAACAGGGATAAGATAAATTAAATAGCGGCACTGAGTCTACGTGTCACCACAATTTGTATTACATGCAACGCAGGAAATAGAGCAAACATTAGTGTCTGTAAGGAATATGGAAGCACGTTACTAATGTTTTATGGCAAAACTATATATATTTTTTACAAAATATTACCTTTATTTCACCATTTTGTACCTTCAATGATGCGGTGTTTGAACGCAGCAACGTTTGAAAAACACGACCATGTTAAAACTCAAATATTCCTGATCCCTTACACACAAAGTCTAAGATGCGTTCAGTCACCGCGAAAACCCGAACAACTGATTAGAAAACGCCATCCCTTCACCCTTGCAACACTAGGGTACCGGGAACACACAAGGGACTTACTGGAACTGCTTCCCAGCGTCACGTGACCCTCCACACCTGCGTGCGTGGCTCAGGTGGGTGAACAGGTATAGGTGGCGTGAGTGTGTGTGTGTGTGTGTGTGTACTGAGTGTTACATGACGGGGTGTAAGTGATGGGACGTGAGGAATGGGATCTAAGGTAGGTGGGAAGGTTGTGGGTGTGAGTGATAGGGGTTGAGTGTGTGGTAAGTGATGGGTGTGCGGTGATGGGTTGTTATGAGTGGTGATGAGTGGTTATGAATAGTTATGAGTGATCAAGGAGGTAAGAGTAACGGATAACAACACACAGCCATGAAATTAGAAATGGTGGGAGAAAGAAACAGAGAAAGAGAGAGAAAGCAAGAGAAAGAGAAAGAGAAAGAGAAAGAGAGAGAGAGAGAGAGAGAGAGAGAGAGAGAGAGAGAGAGAGAGAGAGAGAGAGAGAGTAGATAAATCACCTTATTCTCTCTAGCTCCCCTATATCCTCTAATACTCTAATAAGCCCTCCTCTGTATTTCTCCCTTTTTTGGGGTGGGTGGGAGGGTGGGGGGTTGGCACACACAACACCCCCACAGCCTCTTTAACGCGATGAAACAAAATGAAAACAATTGAAGTAAAGTAAAAGTAAGTGCACAGCAGACCACAGTTATTTCCCGCCCACCGATATAATGTATTTTTCGAGCGATAAAATTTCTTAAGGGCGCAGTAAGAGCCTCGAGCCTGTTACTTGGCTAAAGCTTCTTACATATTGGAGTCTTAACCCCTCAGTACCCACCCAGTCTTACCTTTCCCTACTCTGTCCTGCCCTGCCCTGCCCTGCCCTGCCCTGCCCTGCCCTGCCCTGCCCTGCCCTGCCCTGCCCTGCCTTGCCCTGCCTTGCTCTGCCCTGCCCTGCCCTGCTCTGCTCTGCTCTGCCCTGCCCTGCCCTGCCCTGCCCTGCCCTGCACTGTCTAGTTCTTTCTTCAGTCTCCCTCATCTGTCACGCTGCAGCCCTCACCCTCTCAATCCCTTTCAGTCCCTTTCAGACCCTTTCAGACCTTTTTAGACCCGTTCAGCCCCTTTCAGCCCCTTTCAGCCCCAGCCATGCAGTCATCAACACACTCCCTGAAAGTATATAAATAGTTAAATGTAATTATAATCTGTTTAATATTTTGATCCCTGTGTCTGCGTCCATCCTTCACTTTGGAAAAACTAATTGTAATGATTCATAAAATTCTTTACACTTTCAATTAATTAGTGCCCGTATATTATGCATGCCCGCCCACCTGCAACACAATATGCCTCAAAAATATCTGTGATGGGAAAACAGGACGCCAGGTGCACGATAATCAACGGTGTGTTACGGGAACTGCCAGGTGTATAATAACTAACTATCACACACTCGATAGCAACGTAGAACAAATTGCCACATGTATCCTGGTGGCTATGATTGTCTCTCTTAATGGACTACCTCAGTTATAACTATTAATTTTTACTTCATTCCGGCAGCAACGAGATAAGAGCATCACACACTTACACTAAAGCTTGTGTTCACGCTTGAATATTTATTTCCTTCATTTGTTTGAAAGGAAAACTTAGACATGTTAGCAAGTGTTTCAAGTGACACCTTCACCACAACCACAACGTCATGCTTCCAATACTAATACTTGAGATTTGCGTCATTAAAGAGTTAAATATTTCAAGTCTTACATTAATCAAGAAATAAATAAATGAAAACACATGAAAGTCTATTGGTAAAAAGGGAAAAAAAAATAGACAAGGATAAGAGAAGAAAAGAGAAGTGACACTGTTGGGGAAGACATGACCCCACGATGAGATAAGTGAAGGGGGGAGAGAGAGAGAGAGAGAGAGAGAGAGAGAGAGAGAGAGAGAGAGAGAGAGAGAGAGAGAGAGAGAGAGAAGAGAGAGAGAGAGAGAGAGAGAGAGAGAGAGAGAGAGAGAGAGAGAGAGAGAGAGGAGAGAGAGAGTGAGAGTGTAGGGGGCAGGGGGTAGTGGGAGGTGTCGCCCCAGCCGTGTCAGTCTGGGTTCCCGTCACAACAATAATTATTTATGTAAATCTGCGACAGAGGACGTCCTTCTTGGCGGGAAGGAACGTCCCATAATCATGCAAATTCAATTATTACAAAATCCAATACATTTTTGGAAGGTTGTTTATAGCTAATACTTTTTTCTAATTTCCTGTTTTTTGTTTTTTTCACTTTAAAATCAATCAAATTTTGTTTTTCTCTCTCGTGTGTGTGTGTGTGTGTGTGTGTGTGTGTGTGTGTGTGTGTGTGTGTGTGTGTGTGTGTGTGTGTGTGTGTGTGTGTGTGTGTGTGTGTGTGTGTGTGTGTGTGTGTGTGTGTGTGTGTGTTGACGAAAAACGCTTATGTTTTTTCACCTCTTCACCTAATTAATTTATATAAGTAGGTAGGATGGAATGAAACACACTTGGCTCTCGTGTAACAATGTAAAAGAATTTGATACTAAAAATAATCATCAAAAGAAATAATAATAATAAATAATAGTAATAATAATAATAACGAACAGTGAATAAATAAATAGATGAATAAATAAATAAGAGAGAGAATGAAGAGCTCTGAACAAGCCTGTGGAGTGCAAACACATCCGTCACAGCCACACGAACGTCACTAAACTCTAGGATTGACCTGAGAACGCGAGGGGAACACAGCACGACAACAAGTGTGTACTGTTAAACCCAAGTGTATTACCCACCGTGTCAATAATTTCCTTCATTACCACCCATTAACAACCCCTTCCCACCACTTGATTCCATCCCTCCACAAGAGCTATTATCACCAAGCCTCCGTAATGACCCCACTGCTTCCCCCACCAGACCACGAGCTTCCATAGTACTCACTCCCCATTACCCTCACGCAGGTACCGCCGTGAAGGACAAGAGGTGCATTTTAACCTCTAATTATAAGCTAAGAGCCCCTCCACAGGCCACTCGTCCGGCACTCACTACTAGTCATAAAACTCCAGTAATGAACCCCCAGCTGCGATCCACTTCATGATAATAGCAAATGAAGAACATGAGTGTCGAGGACCAGCATAGCCCCACCAGTAGCCTTTCACGTCAAGCAGGCAGACAGGGAGGAAGGAAGGCAGGGAGGGAGGCAGGGAGGGAGGCAGGGAGGGAGGCAGGGAGGAAGGCAGGGACGGGCACAACACACGCCTCTCTCTCACCGCCTCCTAAGGGCTGCATTTTCCACTGTTCCTTGTGACGCCTCAGCTGGTAGTGTCATGTACAGTTATATCGTACAGCAAATATTACACCATTGGAGTAGAATGTTAATGTTGATGTACAATTTATTCAGACTAATTCAATGTTACGTCTTGGGGTCTTAATGAATGATTTATTTTTTCCCAGTGATTAGTTACTTAAGAATTGTGTAAGCAAGGTAGCATTATAAAATAATACACTGCAATTCAATATCAAAAGGAAAGAAAACTCCATACATATTATTACACATCTATATTACACTATATGAGATATATATTCACAACCTACATATCACGCTTCTAATTTTCACATGATTGTTTTACTGCGACAATTATATCAAAAAGTTGTTCAGATTTGAGAGGCGTGACAGCTGTTCCCCGCCAGCTTAAAGGACCATGAAAGGGAAGGGTGGGAAGGAAGGGTGCTGAAGGAAACACACACACACGCACGCACACGCACACACACACACACACGCACACGCACACATACACATACATACATACACACACACACACACACACACACACACACACACACACACACACACACACACACACACACACACACACAGTTGAAGGCTTAATAACAGAAGGTTGAATACCCCACAAAAGAGGTTTTTTCTGTGAAGTAAAACAAACGAAAATATGAAAAAAAATTTGCATATGAAAAAAAAAAGAACTTTGATTAAATGTCGTTAAACATTAGAGTAAAGTACTTTTAAAACAGCAAATTTCAAAAAAAAAATATCACTACTATTATTCTGTTGTGTGTGTGTGTGTGTGTGTGTGTGTGTGTGTGTGTGGTGGTGTGGTGTGGTGTGGTGTGGTGTGGTGTGGTGTGGTGTGGTGTGGTGTGGTGTGGTGTGGTGTGGTGTGTGTGTGTGTGTGTGTGTGTGTGTGTGTGTGTGTGTGTGTGTGTGAGAGAGAGAGAGAGAGAGAGAGAGAGAGAGAGAGAGAGAGAGAGAGAGAGGAGGCAGCGGCAGGGTGGAGGGTGGAAGGTGAAAGAATAAGTTGATTCTAGAAGAAAGGAAGGGAAGAAAGAGAAAGATATGGAGGGAGGGAAAATAAGAAGAGGAGGAAGAAGAAAGGAGAGGCAGAGGGAGAGAGGGACTTCCAATATATGCTGGTCACGTCGGCCGGGAAAAAGGGCGCCATCCCACGTTATAATGGGCTCCTGAGGGGAAACTCTGCTAATATTCTTGCATATTCTTTGATGTTTTATTAGTATTCTCGTCCACGCGGGCCCAAATTATCCAAGACCCACATGGAAATTAAGATCAGATTTGTTAAAAGAGAAACACACACACGCCCGAGCCTCCACGCTCTTAGAAACGACGCCCACTCTCCATCTTTGCTTACTGAAGGCTTCTGATGCATTAGGTGGGAAAGAGAAGCTGGGTTGACTGAGGATTATAAGAACACGTGTCGCTATTTTCAAGACAATACGGTTGAGGCTGTTGGATGCTGGACTGTCTAAGGCTGAGGTGGAGGAAGGAGTAATTAACGCGCTTGGCACAACGTAGCTACTGAAGGGAAGAGTCATCCATCACTCCTTCCCTACATCATCATCATCCTTTACTCCCTCACTCACTCCCCCTTCAAACCCTCGCCCAACGCCGCCACCGCCAACCCACCGCACCACTGCTCTTCCATTCCCTTCCTTCCTTTCTTCCTTCCTTCCTTCCTTCCTTCCTTCCTTCCTTCCTTCCTTCCTTCCTCCTTTCGTTCCTCCTCAAAGACAATATGCAGAAAATGCTAAAATTTATTCTTGCTGCTGAGAGCCAAAATCTTTTCACTCAGGTCTCATAATGGAAGGCGTTAGGGTAATTGATTGAAGAATGTATCATTTTTCTCAGCAGGAAAAGAGGACCGTAAATTACGTGTGTGCCATGAATAATATGATAATACCTTGTAGTGTTGGTGTAGCGTGAAATACAGCTGCCTCTTAAATGTCCCTTTTTTTAACTCGTCTAGCTATGCATCGTCCTGTCAGCAGTAATCTTTGTCGTAATATCTGCAGCTGCTGGCAGGGTTAAACACCTTCTCAAACCAACGAAAAACTACTAAAAGGGTGTGATTAGTTTTGAATAGCAACGAAAACAAGAGACAAAAGAGAAACGTGACTTGGAATCTCAAATTTTAGGTGGAATGAGTCAAGGTTCTGCGTTGGAATGCAATAATATTAAAAATGTTAAAATGAAAAACAAAAATATTTAATCACATTGTTGAAAGAGCGAGAGAAAGGCCGCGTGAAGCAGTAGGAACGCGGCTTGGTAACAGCAGGAAGGAATGTGAGTGTGGTGCGGGGTAGAGGGGAGGAAGGGGGGCGGTGGATTATTGGCAGAGGAGGGGTTGCAGAGGCCTAGGAGAGATGACACAAATGGAAATCAGAAGATTGATCTGGCCCGGATGTGAGCATCAGAGGTGTGTGTGTGTGTGTGTGTGTGTGTGTGTGTGTGTGTGTGTGTGTGTGTGTGTGTGTGTGTGTGTGAAAGAGAGAGAAGGAGAGAGAGAAGGAGAGAGAGAGAGAAGAGAGAGAGAGAGAGAGAGAGAGAGAAGAGAGAGAGAGAGAGAGAGAGAGAGAGAGAGAGAGAGAGAGAGAGAGAGAGAGAGAGAAGAGAGAGAGAGAGAAAGGCGGAGAGATATGATGAAAAAAAGGGAATAATAGCAGTACTATCTTTAGAATATGGCCAATCTGTACAATATAGACATTTCTTATAGAGAATGAGGTTTCTGTGATGTGTTTTTCTTTTTATTATATCTATGCTCCTTTTTTTCTCTTTCATGTACTGTTTGGTATTCTGGGTAATGGGTTACTTAATGAAGCATCTCTCTTCTCATCTCCATATTTTTTGAGAGAGAAATGTATGAGAAGTTGGAGAAAGTTGTCATGATAACTCAATCTGGGTTCCAAGTCGTCACAGATACACGTATGAACATACATTACATAGACATCTCGTAGGAGTTTGAAGAATATGTACATTAAAGTAGATTAATTTTGTGCTTCGGATACATATTTAGTGTTGTGAAACAGGTAACCAAAGCGAATACCAAACAGAATACAATAAACCAAAGTACTAATAAGTACACAAACGTGTGCCTCTTTTCTCACCTACGAAGTGCAATGTACCTAAGCTTTCCAAACCAAAGTATCTGTTCCGCCCCGCTGATTATTTTATGATCATAACAAACACAGTTGTATGTGATGCACAGTAAACCAATCATGATATAGACATGTTAAGGAAGGGCGTGGTGCTGTAGGCTACCACCCGATCACTGCACCAAAGGATAGGTGACTGATGCCTCTTGCTTGTACACGAGGGCAGCCCTATCCATGCACCTATGACTGTGGTCTAGTCTTACCCAACACCCACCTTCGTCTACACACATCGGTTGTTGTTGATATCACTTTGGCGCCAAATCTTAAAGAAAACATCTTTGACCAAAACCATGCTTAAGATGACATGGAAGAGTTAAGGGTAGACTGTAATAACAGCCTGTAGAGTCCAGTTGTGATAAAAGCCTGTACAGTCCAGTTGTGATAAAAGCCTGTACAGTCCAGTTGGGATAAAAGCCTGTACAGTCCAGTTGTGATAAAAACCTGT
>JAXIVD010004095.1:0-38902 GCA_036785275.1 Cancer borealis | reverse complement strand
GATAGAATCCGTAGGCGGGTAGTTTAGAAATTAAAGATTTATGCCAGACTCTGTTGAAGGCTTTCAATATGTCAAGGCCGACAGCAAAGGTTTCACCGAAGTCCCTAAAAGAGGATGACCAAGATTCAGTTAGGAAAGCAAGATCTCCAGTAGATCGGCCTTTACGGAAACCATACTGGCAATCAGAGAGAAGGTTGTGAGCTGATAGATGCCTCATTATTATTAAGGACAGACTCAAAGGCTTTAGAAAGGCAGGATTTCAAAGCTATAGGACGGTAGTTAGAGGGATTGGAGCGGTCACCTTTTTTAGGGACAGGTTGAATGTGAGCAAATTTCCAGCAAGAAGGATAGGTAGAAGTAGAGAGACACAGACAAAAGAGTTTGACCAGACAGTGAGCGAGTTCGGAAGCACAGTTTTTGAGAACAACAGGAGGGACTCCATCCGGACGGTAAGCCTTCCGAGAATCAAGGCTGGAGAGGGCCTGGAAAACGTCATAGTAAAGAATTTCAATTTTAGGGATGAAGTAGTCGGAGGGTGGAGGAGTAGGAGGAATATGCCCAGTATCATCCAAAGTAGAGTTGGTAGCAAAGGTTTGAGTGAAGAGCTCAGCTGTAGAGAAAGAAGAGACAGCTGTGGGGCCATCTGGTTGAAGTAAAGGAGGGAAAGATGAAGAAGTAAAATTGTTAGAGATATTATTGGCTAGATGCCAGAAATCACGAGAAGAGTTACAGTTGGAAAGACTTTGATATTTTCTATTGATGAAAGAGTTTTTAGTATGTTGGAGAATAGATTTGGCATGATTACGGGCAGAAATATATAGGGCATGAGTTTCAGCAGATGGATGGCTACGGTACCATTTGTGAGCATCATTGACAGCATGAGAACAGGCAGAGTTAAACCAGGGCTTTTTAGCTTTAGTATTAGAGAAAGTATGAGGAATGTATAGCTCCATGCCAGAGACAATCACCTCTGTTATGCGCTCTGCACAAAGAGAAGGATCTCTGACATGGAAGCAATAATCATCCCAAGGAAAATCAGAATAGTACTGCCTCAGGTCTTCCCACTTAGCAGAGTTGAAATGCCAGAAGCACCTCTGCTTAGGCAGGTCCTGAGGCTGCACTGGAGTGATAGGACAGGTAACAGAAATAAGATTGTGATCGAAGGAGCCCAACGGAGAGGAAAGTTTAACAGAGTAAGCTGAAGGGTTGGAAGTTAGGAAAAGATAAAGAATGTTGGGCGTGTCTCCAAGGCGGTCAGGGATACGGGTAGGGAACTGCACTAGCTGCTCTAGGTCATGAACGATAGCAAAGTTGAAGGTTTGTTCACCAGGTTGGTCAATGAAAGAAGATGAAAGCCAAAGCTGGTGGTGAACATTGAAATCCCCTAAAATGGAGATCTCAGCATAAGGAAAGTGAGATAGGATGTGCTCCACTTTGGAAGTCAAATAGTCAAAGAATTTTACATAGTCAGAGGAATTAGGTGAGTGATCTACAGCACAGATGAATTTAGTTAGAGAGTGACATTGAAGTCTTAGCCAGATGGTAGAAAATTCTGAAGATTTAAGATTGGGGGCACGAGAGCAAGTAATGTCGTTACGCACATATGCGCAACAGCCAGCCTTGGATTGAAAATGAGGATAGAGAAAGTAGGAGGGAACAGAGAAGGGGTTGCTGTCAGTAGTCACAGACAACTGTGTTTCAGTTAGGAAGAGAAGGTGAGGTTTAGTGGAGGAGAGATGGTGTTCCACAGATTGGAAATTAGATCTAAGGCCACGAATGTTGCAGAAATCAAGAGTAAAAGTGTTAGAGGAAGTGTCAAGACACCCGAGGTCGTTAGCAGAGGAGCAATCTGACCTGGGGACATTTGTGGTCCCCTCCCCAGATGGGGACTCCGAGGCTGGGTGTGGTGAAGCCATTTTTAAATTTTGATTTGAAGAGAGTGTAAAAGTGTAAGGTGTAGTAATGTTATGTAAGTTGTAGAAGAAGTTTTCTTTAGAGGGTAGGCTGCAGCTGCAGTATTGGAAAAGAGTATCACCGAGATGGTTGGTTAGAGATGTTTTAAAAGTGGTGACATTCTGAAAAGAAACTACACTCTGTGGTAAGGAATTCCAAATATTAATGCTTCGAATACTAAATGATATTCTAATGTCTAACTGGGAGTGCACACAGAAAATTTTGTACTGATGTCCTCGTGTGTAGGTAATAGCTGGGCGAGGGAATAAATCCTCAGGCTTTATCGATGAAGCTCCATGAAAAATCTGCCAATATTTGATCAAATCATGACGAAGTAATCTACCCTGGATAGAATACAAATTTAGAGATTTTAAGCGTTCTTGATAAGTAATATGTTCCATACCACAGATTGTTTTAGTCCACCTTCTCTGCACGCCTTCTAGCATTCTCAAGTCACCAAGATATCCTGTGTTCCACAGTGATGAAGAATACTCTAATAATGGTCGTATATGAGTGGTGAAGAGAGGTAACATAAATGAAGCTTCACGATTAACTATGGATTTCAAGATGTTCTCTGCCACTCTGCTCGCTTTGTGCACGATGTTAGCTACATGTTGGTGGAACTTCAATGAAATGTCAACCATGATGCCCAAATTCCAGTGACCTAAAATACCCATTAATGACCAATTGACTGATTTTATTTGAAATCTTAACAACACATACTTGGATAAATTCATTTGAAGTCCCCAAGAGGTGGTCACTTGATGTAAAGTATTGATATCCCTTTGACATGATGTTATTTCTCTCAACAGACTAGGGCCAAGAGAGGCACTAGTGCAAACATAAAGCTTAAGGTCGTCAGCAAATATTTTGACTTTAGAAGTAAGACTGATTAATATAGTTAACATAAATAAGAAATAGGAGAGGGCCCAAAACGGAACCCTGGGGGACTCCACTAAGAACCTCTCTTGGATGACTGTGTTGATTATTGACCGTCATACACATACTTCTGTTAACCAGAAATTCCTTGATCCAATAAAGTAAATTACCCCTGATCCCAAGACTGAACAGTTTATCTAAAAGAATAGAGTGGCACACTGTATCAAAAGTTTTTGAAAAATTGAAGAGAATTAAATCGACATTGAAGTCTTGATCCAGCCAGGAAGTAACATGATGGTAGGTTAGAACTAGTTGGTCCTCGGTTGATCTGCCTGACCTGAAGCCATATTGGTCTTCATTTAGCAAGTTATTAGACTGGGCATAGTCATAGATAAATTTAAATAAAATGCGTTCCATTATCTTTACACAGGTTGAAGTTAAAGAAACAGGTCTGTACATCAAGGGGTCATGACGTGAGCCTTTCTTAAAGATAGGTGATACCCAGGATTTTTTCCAGTCAAGGGGGAACTCGCTAGTATCGTAAGATTTGCGGAACAGCAGTAGGAGTGGGTACGTCAGTTCAGATACGCAAGCTTTCAAAAGATGCGGGTGAATTGCATCTGGGCCCATTGCAGAGGAGGGGTCAAGTTTGGAAATTGCATCGTGAATGTGATCCAGAGAAAAAACTATGTCGTCCATATGACCATCAAAAACTTGGTGAGGAGCCGGGACCTGCGGGACAGATAGTGTGAACACTGAGGCGAAAGAGTTGACAAATGTATCAGCCATAGCTTTTGAGTCAATAATCATGTCACCATTTACATCCCTGAGAGGACCAACACTAGGAGTGCCCACCTTTTTTCGCCTTATGTAGGAATGAAAGACCTTCGGGTTCTTTGGTAAGGAATCTGTTAGATGAAATTCATAATCTGACTGACTTTTTAGTGCGAAACATCTGTATTGGAAATTGCAATTAAGAAAATTTTCTAGTGCACTAACTGCCAGAACAGAGTTCCTGCCATGAGTGGCACGTTGAGACTTACACCTCATCCAAAGATAACTTCTTTGTTATTTCAGTTCTCGGGGAGGCTTAACAGGCCAGGGTGGAGAAGTGGTCCTGTCTAATGTCTTCAGAGGGACATATGCTTCAATTAAAGGGATTAGAATCTGAAGAAATCGGTAAAACATGTCATTAACATTAAGATGAGTAAACTCAAAGTCCCAATCAATAACTGACAATTGATCACTTATCATGTTGTAATTCCCTCTGCGCCAAAGACGGAATGAAGGAGTATTATAGGTTCCTAGATCTTGTTGAAAGAAGTAGCTGAAAGACACGGGGTTGTGACCACAGTTAGGAAAAGGGGGTAACACACAGACATCACCAACTCTGTCTTCCTCTGAAGTCAAGATTAAGTCAAGTATGTTACCAGAAGGATCAAAAGTAGATTCTTTCACCCACTGACTTAATCCTAGAGCCATAAAACAATAGTAAAATTGAAATTCAATGGGTGGAAGACTCCTACAAGGTGTGTCATTAGCCCATTGAATTGAAGGAAGGTTGATGTCTCCTATTACAACAATTTCTTTACCAGAACAAAAGTCAGACAAAAATTTCAAAAGGCAGGCATTTTCATTAGCAGTATATGACGGGGGATGGTAAACAACTAGTAAATAGAGATTCAAAGCTGGAAGAAAAATTGCTAGTGTGTTAGGAGTGTGTGTATCAACTTCAGTAAAACATAGCTTAGACGAAATATATAAACCAATACCATGTTTATAAACCAAACCCTCAACATCCTTTCTAACAAACACATAGTTGGGTAGGTCAACATATGATGAAGGAACATTTGGTAGTAACCAAGTTTCACTTATACCTAGAATAGATAAGTTGTTGTCAGTCAGAAATGTAAACAAGTATTTCAACTTATTCCTAAGAGAGTTGACATTAACATGTGCAATTAGTAACGAAAAATAGTGCAATAATTAATTAGGTGTCCCAGAGGAGATGTTTAAATGTTTAAAGGCATCTGTGTGGCAGAAGGGTCTGCTGAAGAAGTATCAGCTGGAGGATGAGTGTTATCAGTGGCAGCACCATCTGTAGGAGCATTTCGTGCACATCTAAGCTGTAACTCTTGCCTCTGGTTATATGTTAGGTCACGATGGACATAAACTTTATCATATTGCCTAGTATCCTTGAGTTTATGAGACTCCCTCAAAAAAAATTTTCTGTCTTCATCTCTTTCAATGTTACAGCGATACATTCCTTTCTCTAAGTTAATACAAGTAAAGTTACTACCTGTTGATGAGATGGGTGGAAACATCTTTCAAGAGGTCACTTGCCTGCTGAGAAGACATGTTAGAAGGACCACGTAAATTAATAGATTTAGCTCGCTTTTCCCGCTCTCTCATCTCTCTCACCTCCTCGCGAATCAGAAGCCTATGAGTAGACTCAGAATATGAATTATGAGAGGGCGGGTTTAGTGTGTTTTTGGTCAAGAGTTGATTAACAGAAGTTTGAACACTGGACATTTGATCAGAGAGAGAACGCACAGTTGAGCAGAGTGCCATGACCATCTCAGACAGTTGCTTAAATGACTCTAGGTGGGCAGGATCTTGACTACTACCACCACCCAACAAAGGACGTTTAGACTGACTAATCCCTAATCGACATTGCAAACACACAAAGAGAATACCCTTACCATCAAGTGCAACAATGTCATTAATTAGGGGGACAGGCAGCCCCATACACATAGACTGAGGATGGAACCAACCATCACACTTGTCACAGCCTATCGCCTCATCACCCACTGGCGCTGTGCACATAGTACCACACTTAACCAGGCCAGCGCCATCCAGAACAAAACCAGGACTAGCAACACTTACTGCTGCAGGAGACTTAACAGAATCTAGCAAACGATCATCACGACCTAGTGGTTGCTTATGTTTGTTAGAGGGAGACGGGGCTGCGCACTGCGGTGTCATTGTAGTCCGAGCACGGGACTGCTGAAAGCTTTGTCCAGGACCAGGCTTCTTATGCTTGGATGACATGATCCTTAGTCCTAGTTGAGTACCTCCTACCAAGTGATATAGCGATGATGTTGAGCCAAAACTTCCGGACACCAAGGACAGAGCGTAAAACAGGTGGGGTACACAAAGGAAGGCAGAGTGGGAGCGACACGCCCGACCGCCACCAAGACCTCAACTCAACTCCAGGTTGAGTTGAGGCTGCTGCCCTGGGAAGGTTAGCCAACAAAGCAATTTTTATTGGGTAAATAAAGGAAAATAGTTGTGCCAATCCAAACACAACTCAGGTGACTCAGAAGGGCTTAGCAGAGGAGGCTGATGGGATTGGTGCTTATCTGGCTTGTAGAAGTGATGTTGATGGGTTAGATGGCAAATGATATGTACACAACAGTCATGAGAAAAGTCTATTTACACGACTGTCTTGCAAATAGGTAGTCCATAACACCATATAGCCAAAGATAAGTACGCGATCGTCGAGTTCATTATTCAGTGAAAAATCTATTTACATGACCATCTTACAAATAGTTATTCTATATGGGGAGGCGGTGGCCTAGTGGCTAGCGTTCAGGCATACTAGCTCAGAGTCCCGAGTTCGAGCCCCGGCATGTGCTGGCCACTTTTCATTGCTAATACCGCCGAGTGGCCTAAGATCACCCACATGCTGCCATAACACTATCCTCGACGGGACTGTAAAGCTATATGCTCGAGGAGCTTCTGCTGGCAGCATGAGCCTCTCTATATGAAACAAAGCGTCACTTAAAAAATCTAACCCGCATTACTAATGGGCGAAGGCCGACCATCTAAGGCTACCAGCGCCACGGATAAAGGATAGAAAATAATATATATATATATATATATATATATATATATATATATATATATATATATATATATATATATATATATATATATATATATATAATATATATATATATGTATATATATATATATATATAATATATATATATATATATATATATATATATATATATATATATATATATATATATACTCTGTCGACCCTCGATTTAACGGACTAATGAGGAGAGAGCCCTGTCCATTAGTGTAAAAACTCCGTTGCTTGGTTAAAGGCCATAATATGACAATCCAGAAGAAAATAATCTAGGATGGTACGCATAACTTTTGGGCAATAAAATATAAAAACCTTATATAACCGAACCAAACCTAACATAACCTAATCTAATCATAACCTAACGTAACCTAACCATAACCTAACCTAACATAATTAACCTAACATAACTTGAAAGATATTTTGCCAGGTAAATAATGGTGAGCACCACCTGAAACCTTCATAGATGTGTTGAGTACACTATGTATAGTATGTACGACTTCATATTTATATCGATATCCAAGCAGTAATTATGCAGATTTACCCAAATACTTTTTGGCTTACCTTAACCTAAGTTCTATGTACAGTATTTACAGTTGCACCCAATGTTTACTCCGAGTCAAAAACAAGCGTCTGGGTGCAGCCATTAATCTTTATGCTTCACCCACAATCAGCTGATGTATACCTAGGCTCCACCACCTTCCTCCTTCTAGGTATCAGCGTTGAAACCACCATAGAGTCTAATAAGTGTGTGTAGCATCTTCTTCCGAGGATAATACTTACATGTCAGATAGAATTAAGGTTGCAGAATATCATCTAATATATATCAACAATTAAAAACATTTGTTTTAGTTTTTGTATATCCACCGCCTCAATAGGTAAGACTGGTTACAGCCCCGCAATCTTAGGTTAGTTTGGGGTGGGGTTAGGGTTAGGGTCAAGATTAGGATTAGATTTCTGGAACTTTGCCTAGAAATAAATAGTCCGTGCCTCAAAATTAGTAGGCTAACCTCATCTAGCCTAACCTAGCTACGCACACTTATTAGACGCCATGGGGGTTTCAACACTGAAGCCTAGAAGGAGGAGGGAGGCAGAGCCTAGGTACATCAGCTGATTGTGGGTGGAGCATAAAGATTAATGGCTGCACCCAGACTCTTCCCTCTTGAGTGCAACTGTAAGCACTGTGCATACAACTTAGCTTAAGGTAAGCCAAAAAGTATTTGGGTAAATCTGCATACCTGCTCAGACGATATCAATATAAATTTGAAGTTGTACATATTATACATAGTGTACTCAACACATCTGTGAAGGTTTCAGGCGGTGCTCACCATTGTTTACCTGGCAAAAAACTTTCAAGCTATGTTAGGTTTATTATGTTATGTTAGCTTATGGTTAAGTTACTTTAGGTTATGATTAGATTAGGTTATGTTATGTTTGGTTCGTTTAGGTTTGGTTATATAAGGTTTTTATATTTTATTTCCCAAAAGTTGGGCGTTTCACCCTAGATTTTAACGGATTATGTTACCGACGTGACCGCCACCTAACGAATTTTCTTTTACACTAATGGACTTTAGTCCGGATCTGGGTTGATTGTCCGCTAGCAGACAGAGTCTGTTAAATCCGAAGTCCGTTAAATCGAGGGTCGGCAGTATATATATATGTATTTATATATATATATATATATATATATATATATATATATATATATATATATATATATATATATATATCAGAGATACATACACGACTGTCTTGTACATGTTGTGTAAATATCATACCCGACACACCATGGAACGAATTGTCAAAGCATTTAAAGGTATTCCCAAATCTATATTTAGAACAGACAGCACCCGAGTATTTATTTCAGACTATTTACATGTGTACTTGCATATATAAGTATGTAAAGATGTCACTTTTTCTTTACCGTCATGCAAACAATTATTTCATGTGGTAGTAACATTAGGCCAGCTAAAAAACATAAGCTGAGAAATGATTAGTCAACTATTTTCTAAAATTTTATGTACCCATATGAAAATGAACTTTCTCCAGTTCACGTCATAATGCACAATATATTCCAAATTAAAAGATTTAAAAAAATAACTCCTTACAATATATGAGACGAGACTGGCTTCTGTGTAGAATCTACAAACCAGTTTCAAATGGAATCAAATATTTGCAATGATGGAACTCAATGGTCCATAGTTCATTCTATCACAGGAACCGGTAGTGTCACCTTTGTTTACTATATTACATGTTTCCTACACTTTAAAATTACTCAAAACCTGTCATTTGTTAAATTGAAGCCAGTACTCAGGCCTGTGGAATGTTGAGGGATGTGTCCTCTCCCCCAACATTAAGGTTGCCCCCTTTAGAATTGCATACTACGGGCCTCATACTATGCGGCAATTTCAAAAATTTATGGTACAGTAAAACCTCAATGTAACGAACCAAATAGGGCGGGGGTTCTGACACTATATCCTATAATTTGTTATATCCGATGTTCGGTAACGAGTTCGCTATATACGGGGTTTCGTTTGTTAAGACGTGTTCATACAGAGTTGTTACAGTAGGTAGCAAGTGGCGAGAGCACAAGCGCAACCAACCCTTCACAGTAAGAGCTAACTGTGGACTGAGTGGCGTGGCGTGCACGTCGGCGCGTTCATGTTCAAACAAAGTGGAGAGTTCACCCGGCTCACCCCACGCCTTAGATATAACGAACTTTGATTCGTTATATCCGACTTGGTTCGGCCAGGAAATGACGTTCGTTATATCTGAAATTCACTATAAGCGGGTTCGTTATATCGAGGTTTTGCTGTATATAAAGAAGAAAAGTATGATCATAAGTACATCATATATATATATCTTTTATTTATTAATAATTTGGTAATTACTATCTATAACGCAAGCTAATACAAGCAGATGATAAATAAATGCAAATAATCAACAGAAAAATTACATATACGGTCATGCGAATAGCCGATGAAAAAGTAAGTACACAACAGTCGTGCATATAGATACTTCCGGGTTTATTAGAGATTGCATTAAGATATTGAAAGAGATTGGATTATGCCTTTATTTAGGAGGTTGTTGCAGCCTGTGAAGGTTCTCTTAGTACATACATATAGTTTAGATGGAAGATTGATTGATTGATTGATTGATTACTTGGGAGTATGTATAAGTGTTTGATTTTTTAGTATACGTCTTTACTGACTTGATAAAGAAATACATCATATATGAGGTAGAGGCTTGTGCAGCAGTATTTGGAGGGCATAAGTGCTGCATCCATTGTGTAAATTTTGATGTTACCTACATATTTAATACTTAGTTGGACATATATTTATGAAATTTTAAATAAATGAGGAAAATAATAATTCACATGTCAGTTATAACAATTGAAACAATAAGCTTTTCAAGAAATATCATGCAGTAAATTGATGCCTCCACAGCCACTACCACCAGAATGGGGAAAAACACACCTGCTGCCCGCAAGAAAAAAAGGAGAGCCATAGCAGCAGCCCGGAGGAAGAAGGCTGCTAAAGATAACCCAGAGAGCCTGAGTGTGGAGGAGCTGTTGGCAGCGGCACAGGAGGAGATTGACAGTTTCCAGTATGAGGCAGCACAGACACTCTGCCACACAGCACTCCAGAAAGATCCAGATAATGTGGCTGTGCTGGAGACCTCTGCCAGCCTGTGCCTGGAGGTGGGAAATCTTGATGGGGCACGGCACTGCCTGGGCAGGGCCATAACATTGCAACCTGAGGGTGGCCATGAAAAATACATGTCCATGGCCCAACTGATGGAGGGGCAGGAGGCTCTGCAATGCTACCAGAAAGGCATCGAGATCCTCACCAGTAAGATGTCAAGTCTACCAGCAGTGAAAGAAGCTGAGGAGGAGGTTGGAGAGGCATTGGAGATGGCCACAGAGCATGAGGACAGCAGAAAGGGTGTATCTGAGAGAGGGAATGAAGCAAAAACTATGATGGGGAAAGACAAGACAAGTGATACCATGTTGGATGAAGGGAATGAAAACTTGTCGCCAGCTGAGGCTGGGGCTGGGATGAGCAAACTCAGCCCCTCCCTTCCCTCCCTGAAGCCACATCAAAAGGAGAGGGCAGGGCTGGCACGACAGGTGTCAACTGCCCATTGCTCAGTGGCCGAGCTTTTCATGACAGACTTGTGTGATGAGGAGGAAGCCGAGGAGGTGTGTAAGACCAGCATCATGAAGGCCATAGAGGTGGACCCTAGCAATCCTGAAGCATACCAGCACATGGTGAGCCTTTCCTGTTTGTTTGGTCATCATTCGTTCATTTGTCATTATTTGATATGTTTATGATTTGTCTGGTGGCTGTGTAGTTTTTCTATTATTTTATATTTTTCCTACTTTCATTGTGTTATGTAATGTGGCTTTGTCAGTTTTGTCTTCATTTTTTTTCTTCCTCTTTTTCTTACATTATTTGTCTTGGGAATTTTATTGTAGTTTTCTCATTGTAGTAATTATTTGCAGTTATACCTTGTTATCTCTCATAGTTAGTGAGTCAATAGTTTATCCATCTGTTTCATCAGTATCTCTGTATATCTGTCCTTTTATTTACTTTTATTTCTGTCAAAACAATTTAATATTTACTTACCCATCCAGCCACTGTCTGTCGTCTGAAGATTTTAAAACATTATACCATAATGCCACTAATTGAGACCAAATATCATGGTGAGATTTTAAATGGTAAGATCCGAATACAACTTGTTTCACATACAACCTGCTTCTTATATTAGCATTACAATGCTCTCTATCTACCCATCTGTCTATTGCCACATTTAAATTACGTGTCGTATTCCACCCTTGGCGACCTCTGGCAACTCATGGCAACCCTGTCTCCCTCAGCTGACATCGTCATTCTTTCTTGAGACGCGCTATAATGCGGACTCAGGTTTTCAACAGTGCTTTCTTTAATACTGCCCATCTGTCTTTCGTTGTTGGCCATATGGCTGAGTTCCCTGACCTCCAGGAGGGTTTCCTGTCACCTTCTGCTATGGTTAATGGTGACCAACGGGCCTCCCCTCCGCCGGGTCTTCAACCAGCTGACGCAAGGAGGGAGGCTCAACCACGCCCGCCATGTTGTCATTCCCGGCTCCTCTCATGGCTCTTCCACTCCACTTCACTCCACATCTTCAGGGAGTGGTGCAACACACTTGTCCAGGAGAGTCTGTGCTTCTTCTGGCTGCGGGAGAGTACTTGGAGGTGTAAAGAATGATCCACATACTGTATGTATTCCCTGTCGTGGTTGTTGTTGTGATGTAAACAACAGGTGTCAGGAGTGTGCTGATTGGAGCTCCAAGCTGGTTCTCAGTGCCCTTAAATACTAGCGGACATTGCAGAAGAGGCGTGAGTATAAGGCTAGGAAGAAGGCCCCTTACACTTCAAGTCAGTCACAGGGGGAGGTTAGGGTTGGGAACCATCCCTCCTCCTCCCCCACCTCTCACGCCTCGGGATCAACCGGTGGTTCGGTGGGCCCAGAGGATTCTGTGTCTTAGATTCCTGTGCCTTCTAAGGATTCTCCACCTAATATGTCTGTTTTCTTTAAAGGATTTGCGGCCATCCTGGGTTTTCCTGAAAGGAGCCACAGTGTTTCACTCCCTACCATGTTATCAGAGATGGTGTTTAAGGAGGTAGAGAATAGATTAGCTCCTAATCCTGTCTCTCTTTCAGCTCCCTCCTTACCCTCGGTTCATGGTACGGTGAAGTCCGTTACCAACCCCCCTCCCGGCCCCAGCGCAAGGCAGAGTGTGCAGTCACTCCAAGCTGGTGTGCCGGTGGGGGGTAACCGGGGGAAGGAGAGGCATAGGGGTGGTGTAGGTTTAGATCAGGCACCATTTGATCCTCATTCCATGGGTAAGCGATCTAGACCACCCAAGGATGTTCAGTGGAGGATCAAGCGGTCATGTCCTGTGGTGGGGGGAGATCTGGCTCCACCACGTCCAGAATCTCCCTCAGGATGTGACCAGGGCTGGGACAGGTGTGTGTCTTCTGTACACCACTCCCGCCCACTGACCCGGGGTGAGGGTCAGGCTGTGTTTTACCAGGGCACTTTGACTGAGGACTCGGTCAAGCCCACACAGCCAGAGGGGGGTGTTACACAGGCAAGGCCTAAATCCCCCCCTTGGTCCACAAGGCACACAGGAGCTCGAGGTCTGTCAGCCCCCTCCTCACATGCCTTCTACCACCAGGATCAGATCCATTTGGCTACTACATGCCATCAAGTTGCGCCACCTGGATCTTGGATCGGGTCCATGAGGGATCCTGATCCACCATTCCCACCTGGATCCCTGGGTCCAGCACAGGGTGATCTCGAGGATCCGTGGGATGAGATTTCGGAGGACGATTCTGGCACGCGGTCCAAGGACCATGATGCAGTTCCTTCCCCACTTTTCCAATCCATGATGGCCTACATTACCCACTGCTTTCCGGAGGCGGCTCACCGACCTGCCCCGCCTGGGGAGGTTAAGCCTGAAGTGGGGAAACATTTCCGTCTTACCAGGGCCCAGCCTATGGATTTCTTTGGATTCTGTTACCAAGGCTGCTCTTCTGGCTTCTGAAGGATCCAGACCATCTCTTGCCCGCTACCCGTCCAACAGATACAGGAGGATCTACTCTGTTAGTGGTCATGAGTCAGCGGGGAAGGCAGCCAAGCTGAACACCGACTTGGCTCTTGCTCTCACCACTAAGGGGAAAGAACCCCAAGTGTTGGTTTAACATGCTGATATGACCCGCCTCGAAGGCGTTCTCGCCCGTCAACATGAGGCACAGAATTTTCTGTTTTGGGGTGTGGGAGCATTCTACCGGCTCCTTTCTTCCCTACAGCCTGGACAAGAGGACAAGCTTCTAGCTGATCAACTCTTTCGGAGTATTCAGTTTGCCATGGTGGACACTGCCAAAGATTCAGCATTTGACTTGACCAATGTAAAGGCCATGAGACGGGAGGCGATCCTGTCCCGCCTCCCACCGGTATTTAAGTCTGCGACCAAGGTGGACTTAAGGAAATCTGCAATTGACTCTGCATTCCTTTTTGAAGAGGCTCGAGTTCAGGAAGCCCTTCGGGTTGCAGACAAAGCAGCCTCCATCTCCTTCCAGCAAGCAGCGGCTCAGGCGCTGGTGAAGCCTCGTCCTACTTCAGGCACTCCATTGGTGGATCGTGCTTCTCTCACTAATCCTGTCGCTGCCTCTCATCGACCCTCGACCTCGTCTGGTCGAACGGTCTCCTTTTTCCAGCCAAGAGTGCCCCAACGGCAGAATCCTGCTCCCAGACTCCCTTTTTCCCGCCCAAGAACGTCGGGCAAGTTTTTTCGGAAGTAGACCCTTGCCTGTCCCGGATCCCCATTTGAGGTTGCCTTGCTAACAATCTAGAAGACTGGATCACGATTGGAGCGGAGGCTTGAGTACTCGCCGTCCTCCGCGAAGGTTACAGGATTCCTTTCACGACATCACCACCAGTCACCTCCCATCCAGTTGGATTTCGGTCTTACTCCCTGGGATCCGAGAAGGCCGAGGCATTAGATCACGAGGTTCGGCTTCTCTTAGAAAAAGGGGCATTAGAGGAGGCCCCAGCACCTCCGGGATTTTACAGCCACCTTTTTGTTGTGACAAAGGCCACCGGAGGCTTCCGCCCGAGTCTCGACCTGTCCTCTCTCAATCGCTACGTCATCACCACTCGATTCCGGATGGAAACTGTAAGGACGGTCATGTCTGCGATTCGTAGTCACGACTGGATGGCAGCCATCGATCTCAAGGACGCCTACCTCCAAATCCCGGTCCATCCAGACAGCCGAAAGTTCCTTCGCTTCATTTGGAAAGGCCTACACTACCAGTTCAAGGTCCTTTGCTTCGGCCTATCCACTGCCCCACAAGTTTTCACTCGGATGATGGGTCCAGTTTCAGCGGCTTCCCATCCATCGGCGGGGGATTCGTCTCCTCCGGTATTTAGACGACTGGCTACTGTTGGCCCACTCCGAACGGGAGGCCCTCGATGCAACCGAGTTCCTTCTCAACCTGTGTGCCTCCCTGGTTATTCAAGTAAACTGGGGAAAGTCCTGTCTTACCCCGTCCCAGTCGATGATCCATCTGGGGATGGAGATTCAATCAACACTTTTGAAGGTTTTCCAGACACAAGAATGCCTGGAGAACCTTCACCGCCAGATCGAGTCCTTCCTCAGTGTTCAATCTCCACCAGCAAGGGCTTGGTTGATCCTGTTGGGTCACATGTCCTCCCTCATCCATCTAATTCCGGGGGCCAGACGAAGAATGAGAGGCCTACAATTACATCTTTCCCGATCTTGGAACCGTCAGTTCCATCCAGACAACTTTCCAGTTCCTTGGGATAGCATGCTTCTGGAGGATCTTCAGTGGTGGTTGTCGGATCCCGGCCTACGGGTGGGACAGTCGCTACAATTGGCTTCCCCAGATGTGTGCCTGTACTTGGACGCCTCGACCCTAGGTTGGGGGGCGTCTGTTCTTCATGCCTCAGTGAGTGGTCTGTGGACCCCACAGGAGCGGTCCCTTCATATCAATCTCTTGGAACTCAGAGCCATTCGTCTCAGCCTATCCCACTTCATGGAGGAATTTCGTGGGAAAGCGGTTGCAGTCTTCTCAGACAATGCCACGGCCCTGTCATACTTGGCCAAGGAAGGCGGGACTCGTTCAGGGATTCTCAATGCGGAGGCTCAGTCAGTTCTTCAGTGGGCGGAAGATCATGCCGTTCAGATCATCCCTCAGTTCGTGAAGGGGTCCTCCAATGTCCTGGGAGATTGCCTCAGCAGACGAGACCAAGTCATCTCTACAGAGTGGACTCTCCACCAGGACATCTGCAGTCGACTGTGGAGGACCTGGAGTTATCCCACAGTGGACCTCTTTGCCATGAGGCTCAACTTCCGGCTGCCGAACTTTGTCTCACCGTTTCGAGACCCCACACATCCACAGGTTCCATCAGGCTCTCCCCATGCTACAGTTAACCGCGTGGAAACTGTCTAGCGAATCCTCAGTCACCAAGGCTATTCCTCTCGTGTTACGGAATTCCTGGCAAGATCTAAACGGCCTTCCACTCTTATGAATTACCAGCATAAGTGGAAGAAATTCCGGGAGTGGTGCAAAAGGGAGGGCCACACTGTTTCTAACCCCTCCAGCCAAAAGTTTGCTGACTTTTTAGTTTTTCTGAGGCAGGAGAGCAAGCTATCTGTCTCAGCCATTAAAGGGTACAAGGCTATGCTCAATAGCGTGTTTGCCCTTAAAGGATTTGACCTCTCCTTGGATCCAGTTTTCCGGGAGGTGATTAGAACTTGTTCAAGGCAAGTACGCCGGCCACCTTGCAGACCTCCATCGTGGAATGTGGACGTGGTCCTTAGAGCCTTGACACGTCCGCCTTTTGAGCCTTTGGAACGGTCCACCTTCCGGGATTTGTCTAGGAAGACACTTTTCCTGGCGGCCCTGGCTACAGCCAAGAGCTCCGTGCCCTGTCTAGGGTCACAGCCACACAGGGAGAAGATCTCATTCTGTCCTACCTTCCTGAGTTTGTGGCCAAGACGGAAACCGGCCTTACCCCATCACTCGAGAGTTCCATCTTCGCAGTCTCTCTTCTATGGTGGGACATGAGAATGAGGAACGTCTACTTTGTCCAGTGAGGGCAATGAATTGTTACCTGCGGCTCACATCTTCCCCTCCTCGGCCTAGGAATCTTTTTGTCTCTGTACGGGACCCCAAAAGGCCCATGTCTAAGGCGGCAATCTCCTTTTTTTTCTACAGGACACAGTTAAGGCAGCACACCAGTCCTTTCCTGAAGATCTCTGTCCCTTGTTCAAGGTCCGGGCCCACGACATCAGGGGTATTGCCAGATCTATGCTCCTATGGAAGAACAGCTCAATTGCCTCCATTCTAGAAGCAGTCTGCTGGAGGACTCAGTCAGTCTTTGTGGACTACTACCTCCGGGACATTCAGAGGCAAGAAGGAGATGTCCTAGGTCCAGTGGTCGCCGCTGGGGACTTGGTGGGCTAACCCCCCATCACCATAATCCTTCAAGGCAGCAAGTGCCTTATCTTTGGGATTGCATTAGTTGGCGTCATTGGAGGAGTCATAAGTTTGCCCTCCTCTCAGGACATGCGCCTGGACGCCGGATGGGATTACAAGGAAAAACTCCCGAGGGAAGTTACCCGGGTTAATTCCTTATGCACTGATCACTTTTCACTGGTTCCTACCTGGGCATGGTTCAGGACCAGTGGTGGCCACAGGGTTTTAGTGGCCTGGTGTTTAGACAGGGTGCACACTTCCTCTTATACCTGCACTGAAGGTTTAACAAGGACACCCTGCCGGAGATCAAGAGTCCTCACCGGAAGCTTGGACACAATCTCCTTGACCTCACATGTCTCTGGATCCTAAATTTAGGTGAGACTAAGCTGAGTTTTTGATGTGGACCATTCACCCTTTGTCGTATTCCATACCCGTGGTGTGACCCACCTCCTTTAATGTGGGAATCTGCTAATATAAGAAGCAGGTTGTATGTGAAACAAATGACATTTTCAAACATAAAATGTATTTTTTCACTTACCTGCTTCTTATATATATAACCCGCCCATCCTCCCCGCTACTTACCATTGCTTCAAGAAAGAATGACGATGTCAGCTGAGGGAGACAGGGTTGCCATGAGTTGCCAGAGGTCGCCAAGGGTGGAATACGACACGTAATTTAAATGTGGTAATAGACGGATGGGTAGATAGAGAGCATTGTAATGCTAATATAAGAAGCAGGTAAGTGAAAAAATAAATTTTATGTTTGAAAATGTCATTTCTTATGGGAAAAAATGTAATCAAGACTGCAACTCACCAATTACACACAAACATTTCATTGACAGTTTTACACATTATATTTAGCATAAACAATATAGAGAATGGTAGAAACAATAAAAATATTTTAATTTACACACCTTTTCCATAGAAACTGTTGCATTTATATGGTTGAATGAGGTTTCCGAGGCGAAGGAGTGGGTTACTGTGGTCTGCTTGCCTCGCCCCCACCACTGACGTCCTCTGTGGTGTACTTTTTCATAGTTTGTGATACTCGTCTCTTTAACAACTCTCCTTTCTTCTTTGACGGCCCTGCCTGCAACTCTGAGGTTCCCTCACTACCACCAATCCCGCCACCACCACTATTGTCCTTGGCTGACATAACAATAGCAAGGTTATGGCTACATATGAGACTGACCTTCACAAAAATTCTCTCTCTCTCTCTCTCTCTCTCTCTCTCTCTCTCTCTCTCTCTCTCTCTCTCTCTCTCTCTCTCTCTCTCTCTCTCTCTCTCTCTCTCTCTCTCTCTCTCTCTCTCTCTCTCTCTCTCTCTCTCTCTCTCTCTCTCTCTCTCTCTCTCTCTCTCTCTCTCTCTCTCTCTCTCTCTCTCTCGCTCTCTCTTTTAACCCTCCTTTAACCTCTTTTCATTTGTTAGATATGAATAAAAGATAATAACAAAGCACAATCTTGACCCTTTCCACACTCACCCACACACAGGCAAGTTTCCTACTGGTGAAGCAAGAGGTGGAGGAAGCCAAGAAGTGCATTGCCAAGTCCCTGGAGGTATGGCTGCCGCAATACAGAGCCGTGAGGGAGGGCAAGGCTGCTACTGGGAGTTTTGACCCTGTGGAGGTGTGCCCACTGGCCTATGCAACACGCCTCACCACTGCTCGCATCCTTATTGAAGTTGAGGATCACAAGTCTGCCATGGAGGTGCTGGAAGGCTTAGCAGAGGAGGACGATGAGGTGAGGTGGCCTCTTGATGTCATGTGGATTACTAGAGATTAATTAAAGATATTTTAATTTTTTACATATGTACTTAGAGAGGTTGGATTATGTCCTTGTGTGGAATGTTGTTACAGCCTGTGATGGTTCTATTTGTATATACACTCATACCTCGGTTTAATGGATTTCGGAAGCAACGGACAATTTGAAAGTCCCGCAGTACGGATAGAGATGTAGCAACATCGGACACGACCTCTGCTGACCGCAAATTGGGAGGCAGTCAGTTTGTTTACAGCCAGCAATGCAACAACATGTGTAGCTCATTGTTCCATGGTTTTGACCTTGTTGTGCTCAAATTATCATAATTTTCTACAACCATGTCATCTGGAGGAAAAGTAGAAAAGAGGAAAAGAGTGAATTTAACTAGCACAGAAGTTTGACCTGATCAAAATGTTGGAAAGGGGTGCGTCTGTGAAGCGGGTGTGTGAGGAATATGGTGTAAAAAAACAAACTGTTTCAGATGTTCGTAAGGCAAAATCTAAACTTACTGAATATGCTGTGAAGTATTCTGTTGATGGATATTCAAGCAAGTCTGGTTCTGTAGCAGCACGCAAGCATATGAAGATTGGTAATCAGAAGGAGTTAGACGAAGCCGTGTATAAGTGGTATGTGCAGCAAAAGGCTTTTGGTACTCTGAAACTCTCTTCCTTTGTCTGTTTTTCCACCTGCCTATGACTTAAACTCTTTCAAAAGGAGAGTGTCAAGACACCTCTCATACTAAATTGAACTGCCCCCCCCATTTTTTATTTCTCCTACTATCTTCTTTACAGGGTCTGGCGACAAGCAGGATTTTTTTTATACTTAATTTTTTTTCTCTTAGCCGGTGGTCTAGTGGTTAGGACGCTCGCCTCACAAGCGAGAGGTCGCGGGCTCGATCCCCGTGCCGGGTAGGAGACATATGGACCAAGTCTCTTATAAGTGTGTGGTCCCTGTTTACCAAACAGTAATGAGGTACCTGATCTCAGATGGGGTTTGTGACCCGCTTTCAGGGGGGAGAAAACAAATCTCCCATAAATAAAAATATACGGCCTCCTGGCTAGTACAGTGGTAGCGCGCTGGCCTTGCATTCGCTTGGTCGGCAGATCAAGTCCCCGCCCGAGCTTGTGATACTTAAGTTGTTTACTGGGAGGAACTGCTGTGGTCGGGCATCACAGTGGTGCAGCGGTGGTCCACCATGGCTGTGAGGCATAGACCTCTAAACAAAACCAAGTAGAACCAAGTAGGTACCCTTTTAATGTAAAAAAAATAAATAAATAAAAATTAAAGTTACTTCTGAAACCACACGAAATGCGTGTGAACAACTCAGTAAGCACTTAGGTATTGAGTGCAGTGCTAGTGATGGTTGGTTGTGGCATTTCCATAACCGGCATGGACTGCGTGATACGCAACTGAGGGGTGAGGCTGGTGGTGCAGATACGGCAGGCGCTGAGGTTTATCGGATTCAGCTTAATGAGCTAATTAAGAAAGAAGTTCTTCTTATGTTCTAAGTATATAACGCCGATGAAACTGGCTTATTTTGGCGCTCTCTGCCTAATAATACTCAGGCAAGTAAGGATGAACAAGTGATAAGAGGGAAGAAAATGAGCAAGGAAAGAATTTTGGCACTTTGTTGTGCTAGCACTGACTGTATGCATCGTCATAAGTTGGTGGTTGTTGGCAAATCAGCTCACCCCCGTGCATTGAAATATCACATGCATATCTTGCCAGTTCACTTATTACCACTATTGAGTGAACGAGAACAAAAGAATCGCCTCTCTGAAAAGAGCCAGAACTCCCATCACTATTGGCGATCAGTTGATGCACCACCCTCATCGTCACCGTCACCAAACAAACCACCAACCTCTACCTCACATTCTTCGCGTACTACTGATACATCTGTACCACCAGTACAGCCTACAATCAGTAGTACATTATTGGAGCTGCAAAGCTCCAATGACTCAAAATAAAGAATAAATTTCTGAGGCGCCACTATACGATCACGGCATATCAAAACTACTTCTTCACCATCCATGGTAAGTCTGATTTTTAATTAAAATTGTTGATTTACTGTATTATAGTGTGTATTTACAGTGTACAGGTATTTTACACTGTTAGATTGGATAGTGTGCTTGATTAAAAGTACAGTACTGTATTTATTACTCTGTCTTTCGTAACGTAATTGTTAATATTAGCCATAACCTGGGTATTCATACCATAGATTCTGATTATCAGTACTAACGGACAATCGGCATTATCGGACTGATGCTTCCCGCTTTTAGTCCATTAAACTGAGGGATGAGTGTATTACAGTGATGATTCAAGATTGATTGATTGCTTGTGAGTATGTAGAAATGTTTGATTTTTTTTTAGTATACATCTGTACTGTGCATAGAAAGGTTACATTAATGTGTTGATGTGATTACTTTCTGTAGCTCATGATGCTTCTCTAAATGCATCATAATATAGTAATGTGAAAAGCTGCTGATGATGGTGAATGTTGGAACAGCTTTTATAAACAGTAAAAATGAGGAATGGGATATTTTTTCTCTTCTTTTCTTTTTCTTTTCCCTCTCACACTGGTACAGGGTAGGAAAAGCTTTTGAAACAAATACAAAAGGCTGTTTGTGTTAGTCCAGATTCTTTTCTTTTCTATATCTATAGTTTCTGATGCCTCGTTCCCTCTGGAAACGGCAATGGCAATGGCAGAAGAGCCTCCACCTCTCCCTATCCCTATCCTTGCTAGTTCATTCCTTCTCCCTCTATCAGCAACTCTTTTATGCATGTACTCCTTCACCCTATCCTTCCATCTTACAACTGGCTTTCTTCCTCCTTCCCAAACTCCTCCCTCTTCTTTCTCTCAATATGACCAAACCACCTCTAAGTATTTCTTTTCATCACTACACCACATCACTCGTTTTGTACAAGTTCTCATGCAACATCTTTTATATACTCCTGCTATTTATTTTACTTATTTACATATTTTTCTTACATGATCAGAAGACTGGCCAAGGGTTACAAAATGAACTCATTAAAAGTATATATGTTTAATTGTGGTTTCCTTGAAAAAGAAATGCTAAAATAAACACTAAATTTCTCTGTTATTACTCACACTTGCTGTCATTGTGGTCGCTGGTACCGTCCTGCTGCTGCTGCTGCTGACTTGTGGTGTTGGAGGTGGTGGATGTATGGTACCTCATGGGATGGAGTCTCTATCTGCAGGGGGAGGAAGAACACGAGGCAGCCCAGTATTGCCTCCACCGCGCCCTGCAGGTGGGTAGTGGTGATGGCGAATTGATGTAGTGGTGGTGGTGATGAAGTAAGAAGATTAAAAGTATCATTAATCTTGCAATACAGCAAGTGTCTTCCATATTTTTCTTGCCTATGTGGGAAAGGAAGGACCTTATGGGAATACAAGAAACCCATACAATAGGATTTGGAGTGATGGGAAGTGAGAGTGAAGTATGGGAGGGGATGGAAGGAAGAGTGGTGTGGTTTGGAGTAGATGACAAAAGCAAAGGAAGGGTGTGTAGTCCTAAGGTCTCCAAGGGTACAAGGGTATGGGAAGGCATAGAGGCACATGGATGGAAGGCTTCTAGGATAGCGTGGAGAGCTGTGAAGATAGGAATAGTGAAATATGTGTGATTCTGTGTGTAATGTATGCAACTGTAAATGCAGAAAAGGGAGAGAGGAGATAAAGAAGTTCTGGAATGATGTGAACGAGTGTCTGATGGAGATTAGAAGGAGCAGGATAGTGTTAATTGAAGATATAAATGGAAGGGTTGAAAGTAGTGATATAGCATGTGTGGTGGGGAAGTTGGCCGTGGATGGAGTGAATGAAAAGAGGGTTGTTCTTAGCAAGCACCTTTCCAGCATTAAAATATCCACAGGTACACATGGAAAAGGAAAGATGAGAGGGGCGATCAGAAGAGTATGATTGATTACATAGCAGTGGATGACAAATTGATGAAGGAGGTGTTGGATACTAAGGCAGTGAGATGGATGTTTGAAGGTTTGGACCACTATGTTGTGTTAGCAAAGATAAAGATAAGAAGTAGATGGAGTATGGCAGGAAAATTGGAAAGGAAAAAGTGAGTTAGGTGTTAGATAGTGAAAGGATGGATAGGAAAGAGGTTAAAGAGGATTATGGAAGGAAGGTTTGTCAAAGACTGACAGAAGCTTGGTTGAGAGCTGGAGAGGGACTAAGTGTTAGCGAGGTATTTAGGGTGTTCAAAGATGCAGTAGCAGCAGAAGTGGTTGAGTATAGACCTGTGAGTGTTCAGAGGAAGGAAAATACATGATGGGCAGATGAGATAAAGGAGAGGATAGAAGGAGAGGGGAGAGCATATAAGAAAATTATGCAAAGGAATGTGGCTGACGAGATAAGAGTGAGAAGAACTGAATATAAGTCTTGGAATAGGAAGGTTTAGGTAGTTGGTGAAAGAGATTAAAAGGAAGGCAAGTCAGGTAAGTTTGGTGTCATCACTCTGGGTATTTGTAAGGTAAGGTCTTCATTATCAGAGGCGATGTGGAGGCTAGCTGATGAAGTGGATTAGAATTATGGAAATTTGTTGAAAATTTTGAACTTGGTTGGAAACAGGTAGAATTATCTGAAATTTGAATCATGCGAGTTCAAATTATCGAAGTTTTAGTGTACATAAGAATAGAGTAGTGAATACTGAAGAACACAAATTCAAATAGTATTAGAATTGAATTATATCCTCTCTCTCTCTCTCTCTCTCTCTCTCTCTCTCTCTCTCTCTCTCTCTCTCTCTCTCTCTCTCTCTCTCTCTCTCTCTCTCTCTCTCTCTCGCTCTCGCTCTCGCTCTCTCTCTCTCTCTCTCTCTCTCTCTCTCTCTCTCTCTCTCTCTCTCTCTCTCTCTCTCTCTCTCTCTCTCTCTCTCTCCCTTTCTTTTTTTCAAGTTCCACTTTGACATCTTGTAGTTAATCAAAAAGGTGTATGGCTTTATCTACTCCTGCATCAAAGTGAAGGTTAATCTCCATTATCATGCATGAAATAGCATCTGAATAAGCACTTCTATACACAAGTAATTGAGGGGCTGTTGATGTGGTTGTCGTTGGCTTGCAGGTGCATTCCGATACCCCTTGTGAGGACGTCCAGCTGGTGGAGCATCTGAAGGAGCTGATGGAGGAGCTAGGGCCATATATCGAGAGGGAGGGACCTGACCAAGGCACTGGGGAGCTGGAAATTGACTCAGAGGAAGAGGAGGACGACGAGGAAGGGGACAGGAAGGCAGAGGCAGATGATACAATGGACACAAGTTGAGTTCATCTACCATTTCTATAAAAGTTTTTGCTGAGTGGTTTTTAATATATATGTGCATACACTGGAAACTATTTGATTTCACCTCTTTCTTTAGTTGGCATCATTTTGTCATGTAGTAATGAGCCATTTTAGTATGTTTTGGATTTTGTATAAGTTAATAGCTGAAGAAAAAATTCATATAAACTCAAATGTTGCAAGGTGTATGACTGTAAACAAAGTGTGTGTATGTATATGTCATACTAAGAAAAGGGTAAAATTAGGCATCTGTTGGGTAGTTTGTTAGATTCGTTGGAGTTAAGCATGTATTTTATCTATACAACTGGAAGTGTTTTAGGTATCATCCACATTTGGGAAATTTCCAGATGATATTAAAAAACGTGTTGAGTCACTTAAGTATGAGGCCTACTGGTTGCAGTATGAGCCCTACTGGTCTGTGCCTACTTCACTAGTTCCCACTTGATATGAGCATACGATTCTGTGCCAGCACTAGCAGTCAATAGGTAGCTTTAAAAGATGGTTGGATCTGAGTATGGATAGGGATGACAGGTGGGATGGCTAAATATTGGATTATTTCAAGGGTGGGGGACAAGGTTTTGTAGCCCCACACTAGGCTTTTTTACTTTATGTTAATCACTAAGTTAATTGACTGAAACAATAAATGAATTGGTAGCAAGTGGTCCTTCAAGTCTTCGGAGGGTGTGGAGTGAGTCCGGTATGGGATTACAGAAGGAGTAATGATTAGGCTTCTACTCTTTCTACAAAATTTATTAACTAATTAATACTACAGGTATAAATCCTTGAGGTGAAATAACTAGGAGGCAAGTTTTCAATGAATAACTTCTTATAAGAGCTTGCCTGTAGCCTTCAACAGTTTAACAATTATATAGAGTATTCCAAGGGATAACTCTAGTAATAGTTCCACCTCCACAACAATTATATGTCTAACTATTCTAACACAAGTATGTGTTGACATAGAAATAATACTGGTTTACTTCCACAATAGTTAGTCCTTAAATTCGACTAACTCCAGGTACTTCCAAGTAGATAATTCCTTAAGACCTGAACAATATAATTCTCAGCTGTCCAACAGGTAACAACTCAATTTCTACTTACCAACATCCCGTGGAAGGAGTGTAGTCTCGCCATCCGTCTTAGACAATTCAGTCAAGAACTTTTAAGTTAATAATGAGTTAAATGTTGCACTCCTTTCTGAGTGTTTTAACTTCAAAAGTTAATGTTAATGTTAATTGCGAGATCGAGATACACTGAGTTGTTCCCTGTGGGTCAGCGGCTTATATGGGGCTCCGTTTGGGGATCCCCACGTTGCCTATTCCTAGCCTATGTTACTACACATCCTATAATTATTTTCTTAATTCATTAGAGTTCGTTTGTTCCAACAGGATTCATTTACTCTTGACCGATATTCTTTGTTTACTCTTGACCGATATACTTTGTTTCGGTTCGTCCCGTTTCCACAGGTCAACGTGTCATGTGTCGCACGTGTTCGTTCTTGCCGGTGACGAGTGCAGAGCGACCCTACTCTTTATCATGGGTAATAGGGATCCTATGGGGGTTCCACCTCCTCTAGCTTCCGGTTGCTTACACACATTCGCTTCCGCTACTTGGACAGCGAGTGTGTCACTGTGTTCTTCGACTGTTCTTTTCATATGAAGAACATTTTGTTCTCTCACTCCAAGCTATTCAAAGTCATACAGAAAAATAATATAAAATATTCTGATTACGTTGAACCAAGTGTCTGTTCATAAACGATACGTTAAACCTATATAATCACTGCTAAAGTTCTATAATCACTGTCAGCGTTCTACAATCACTGTCAACGTTCAGACTCGTCGTCCTCTGGTGTCGGGGCCAGTTCTTCACGAATTACCTCCATACCTGGGGCACAATAAAGGAGCTGCCTCGTGTAGGTCATTTAACTGGCCTCTTGCAATCTCCCCATTTCTTATGTTCTTATGTTCTTGAATTTGTTGCTGTGAACCTTTGTTGTGGTTCTTTGTATTTCCCTCAGAGGTGTGTCCTTGCTGATGAGTTGTGTCCTAAAATGTGTGTTGTATGCCACAGTCACCCAAGAGGCAACATATCCACCAAGGGTACCGATCCGTTTCAAAGCTCATTGCCGTTGTGGAGAGGCTTCAGAACCAGAGATTGTGGCCTGATGCAGTGACACCTCGGACTTCAGTCTCTGGTCCAACTAATTTTTGTTGGGCCTATTTCTCTTTTCTAGCTTTATTTTCCATTGTTTCATCTGTCTCTTCTTTTCCTAAGGTGTTAGAGCCGTGCTAAGAGGATGAAAGGCTAACTTCGAGTTAGTCATAAACAACCTGAGGGTGCCTATGGCATTTTCTCCTTTACTCCCTTGGGGGCTTATCGGGAGCAGACCAGTTAAATCCCCTACTGATATTCGGCTCACCATGGACGGTTATGAAAAATTAAAATTAAAAATTACATAACAGTTGCATTGGGAATGCACCTCAAAATATTGAACACTTCCAAAACTCCCCTAACCATCCACCTGTCTACTCCCTCATACCTTCCACCTCTTCTTGCATCTATTTCCCTAAAGCCTCAGTCACACAAGGCAACTTTACTCATTGCTACTAGTAGCGGCAAGTACTCTCCACATGACAGTTGCTGCTACTAAGCCAGTCACACGAGACTACTTTACTCACCGCTACTTGTAGTGGCGAGTAACCCCACAGTTTGTATGATATATTTGATATATATATATATATATATATATATATATATATATATATATATATATATATATATATATATATATATATATATATTAATTACATATTGACTTTTAATTTCTGGTATGATATGCGCCAAAAGGAAAATAAGTATAAACCCAGTGCCTGTAGCCTATATATAAACCAAGAAGGGGGGATAAACCAAGTCCAAAAGAATGCAAATAGGATAATATTAAAAGCCCCTTTGATTTTCAATCCGGCAAATTAATATGAAATCTAAAATTTTCCCTTTTCTCCAGAAGGCATCAGTTTTCTTAAACCAAAAAAATTTTAGTTATAATCATCGTCAGTTCCGGCTCCACTTTTCATATATTTCTTCACCTTGTTCACTTCATTCCTATATGCATCCTTCAAGTTCTTTATTTTCTTCCTCAGATTCTCTTCACCAGGAATCTCAACACCAGCACCAATCAGTTCGTTTATCAAACTTTTAAAATTGTGCTCCCTCACATTTCTCTTCATGTAGTTTATATTGTTTGTATCCCACAAACCTTCATATTTTCTATAAGTTCAAAAATTTAATGATCTCATCCCCTGACCACTTCAAAACTTGTCTGTCAGACATATTTCATACATGGGAAAACAAACTCAATAGCTGACTCGGAGGTGGTCACTGCACGACTGCATGGTCACATGAAGCGACTAGGGACCTTCTAGTAGCCGCGACTAGGTCACGTAATCATGAAATCGCGCACTACCAGCAAGTAAAGTTGAACATGTATAACTTTAGTAGCAGTGAGTATTTCTAGTCGCCAGTTGGACTTGCTAGTGATGACTAAATGGTCACACGTGGCGACTAGGCTGCTACCAGTGGTGTATGGTGGTTTCTGTCACTGGGTGTGCTGAACAGTGATTCTGTCCATAACTAACATATATCTAATTACTGATTGTGTGTGTGTGTGTAATTACAATTTTATAGTTATTCATACTGTTAGTTGGAAAATAAGTAAATTTTATGTGTAAACTTAGAATAATTAAATTTATTCATTTTGATTAGCTAAGCTTACCACCTAAATTACACAGTTGAGTGGTTGACATACCTGATTACTTATAATTCAATTTTATTCTTCGTGTTTTTTATATGAACTTATTCATAACTTCATCATAGAAAGAGCCTCTCTGTTTAACTTTAGTCAGCAAGTTCTTTTCTATGGAGAGCAAACTGAGGTCACTCAGCCTCAAATGGCTCCCATCAACACGTTTCCCTGGTGGTGTAATAATGTGGCACCTGGCACCTCACAGCAGTCCTCAAGGTCACTGTCACAACTCACAAAGACACTACCACGGCCACAGTCACAGGTTACCACAACACTACAACACCACAACATGTGTCTACCCCTTGTAACACTGTCTTATCAGCCACTATTACACCACAGTTATATGAGCCACTTTAATACCAGTCACATAACCACAAATACCGTCTATACCAGCGTAGCCGCTTTTCAAGGGAAAGATTTTTTTTAAGAATACCAGCGTAGCAGCAGGAGGCTGCCCCTCTCGTATCCCTCCGCTGGCAGATGGGAGTGAATGTCACATTCACTCCCATCTCCCCTCTTTTCTCATCGCCATTAAGATGCAAACATACCGCAACACAATAATAATTACAATATACTCACAATTCACAACATTTATCTAGTCAAGGGAAATGCACGTGCTCCCCCGATACTGGCATCAACGAAACTGAGTTAGTATAACTTGGGTTACTTGGCAACTCAACTTACTTATGTTGTTTCATCGGTAAGAGAGTCCATGACTTAGGTTGCACTCAATCTTTATTTCTGATTGAGTGACTTGATAACATTTGGTTTCATAATAGATACTATATTATAATTCCTGCAAGTCTTAATTCATATAATGAATGACAAAGACACTTTATACCTTCTAGCCAATATAAAATTTCAGCACCAAAAACGAACGCAAGCAGTGTGCATTTGTAGAGCCGCACACCCAGCTCCATATATTCAACAGTCTGTCCTCCCACTCCACCATATGCACTATGCTACATAATGATACAATTGATTATTGGGTGTGCAGTGCTTCTACAGAACACCTATAATACAAAATATTATAACAGGGCTAAAAACAATAAGAAAAATATTGTTTCCCACTTACTGCTGAATTTATTTATAACTATCATGCATTTCTCTCTCTGGCTGAGGGTCTGCGGTGCACATCTAGCACACCCTGAATATACGCCCCTGGCTGCTACCAGTCGCAGCTACTGCAGTAGCAGCTTAACACCAGCACCAACACCTACTATTATAACCATCTTAGAATCACATATACCCCTAAAACTTAGAACCATTCACAACCCTCCACTCAGACTGTCCCCCCCTCCTCTAACCCTTGCCTGCACCCATCCACTACCACTAATCACCTTCCTTTATGCAGCCTCTTTGGTCCTTATCCTTGTCGATGGAACAAATACTTCCATATCCCTGCTCTTGTTCCATACTCAGAAAGCACTTTCCAATTTTAAGCAAGTATGCAGCAAATATTGCAAAGATTACATTCAAAGGACAAGATCTTCCAGACACTGTATACATAGGTGGTGCTTTCTATGAGGTTAAACTTTACATTCTCCCCCTCCCCCTATCAGTGCCAAAACTGATGGAGATATGGACATCCAGCAAAATATTGTAGATCCACTACACATTGCCTCTCTGTGCTTCACTTAGCCACACTCATACAAACTGCCCCTCAACAAAACTCATTCGTGCAAATTGCACACAAGAACGTAATGCCTTCTTCTGAGGCTGTCCCGTCTACAAATTTAAATCGGAGGTTGCTGCCCTTCACTTAAAAATCAAACATGGCTTAATACTCATAGAAGATAGACAAAGCCTGTCTCAGTGGCTTCCAGCTGGTTCCTCTCTCAGCACATCTTCACTAACACCCCACAGACCACGTCCAGCACTACCTTTCCAACTACTACATCCAATTCTCCTTCCTCTACTCATACATTTTCCTCTCCCACTCTTCTTGTTCCTTCATCTTGCACAATTACCTCTTCCACTGCTATTACTCTCTTCTTCACCCCTTCTTACCTCTTCCCCTCCTGTAGTTTCTTTAGTGCCAGTGACTAATTTATCCGCAGACAAGCACACAGACTTACATTTATGTACAAAATCAACAAACAATCACATTGACATTGACCCACATACATATCTACACAACACAAACAATCAACGTACTCGTAACACACACAACCAAAAATACCAAACATATCACACTAACATGCACGCATACAAACACTCATACTTCCCAAGCACCACATGTAACTGGAATAAGCTTCCTGAACACCTTTTAGAATTCAAAACAATACTCTTTCACAAAACAAATTCACACATAGCTGTCACCACAACATCCTTACACTAACAATTATACTTGATTCACTCCCTTCCCTGCACATTCGGTGCCCCCCTCCTCCCAACAGCCAACTCATCATATATGCGTGATATGCACCACAGCTGGTGCCCTACACATTAACATTCAGAATCAAAATCAGAAACTAATTTTTTTTTTACTAAACCCTGACACCCCAACCTCTGCTCCTTTCAACTTCAGACTTTGCTCCCTTTCCACACATTATTCATACACAAAACATCAAGCGTTGCTCCTGTGCTTCCGCTCCAAAATCATCTTATGATCTTATTTCATTCTTAATCACAAAAAACTTTCTTCTTGAGCCTACAGCCAAGAAAACTTTTATACCCACTGTCTTTTCTCATCCTTGTCAATACACACACACACACTCCCGTGGTTCAATGGTTAATGTCCTCGCCTGTCACCCGGTAAAGTGTGGGTTCGAACCCTGCTCAGGTTAGCTAAAGATTTTTTACTTCCAGGGAGTGGTTACTGTCCCCCTTGAGCAAAGGGGATGGGGTGTGTAATGTGTGACTGAACTTTTTAGCCTTTCATCCTCTCAGCTCTTACACTTTAGGAAAGAACGGGATAGTGAGAGGCTTAGAAGAAAAGATAATGAAACAAGGGGAAATAAAGCTAGAAAAACAAAAAGGCCAAGCGAAAATTGGTTGGACCAGAGACTGAAGTCAGAGGCTTTGCAGCATCAGACCTCAATCTCTAGTTCTGAAACCTCTTCACAGCGGCCAATGCAAAAAATAAAGAAGTAAAGATACTTATAATGAACTGAAAGAAGAGGTGATGATGGCAAAAAATGTAGATCTAGAAGAAAAACTGGACCAATATAGATATGGAGACAGAACCACATGAGTGTAACTTAGGTCCCGTTTATCACAACTAGGTAAATACACCCCCATACCCAGCCTCCCCCCCCACAACACGCACAGAACAGTCATGTGGTGTACATGAGTAAAAATTTTAATATTCTGAGAAATATTGGTATGGTGAAAAATTGGAGATGAAAAACAAGACTTGAATTGGACTCCTGCTCAACAAATACTAAACATTTTCAATCACTGATAGCACACATGGAGTTTTCATCCTGTTGCCTGCATCACCACACTGGCAGCAGATAGTTTTTCTCACAGTGCGAAGAAGCAGATATCAAGAAGCTCAGTGATTGGGTTTCATGTTTGCCAAGAGTGACGAAGATGCACTCAACGAACAACATAAAACAAACACTCCACGCACCAGGAGAGGAGTGCTAGTCTACCACTCCTTCACCCGGCTCATTCCTCTCCCTGGCTGAGATTGGTATCCATGACAGGTGAATGACACATGTTTTGTATACACAGTTTTATTAATGAAAGGGAGAGGCTGCAGAGGAGAATTCTTAATAACTTAAATAGTTAGTATCCCTAAGCAGGACAGCTGCCAGGGATGTCTTCGATGTCTTGTGGCTGAAAGGGAGGAAGGAACAGGATGAGAAGAGAAGAGAAGAGAAGAGAGAAGAGAGAGAGAGAGAGAGAGAGAGAGAGAGAGAGAGAGAGAGAGAGAGAGAGAGAGAGAGGGAGAGAGAGAGAGAGATGGGGGAGGTAGATGCCAACAGGAGACATCACGTTCAATATTTTAGGCTGTACAAAATATATAAATTGTTAACAGGTCAACAAAATAGATCTGTACACGTTAAAAAAAAAACTTAAAAGGAACAACGTAAGATTCGACATTACAATCAACTGTTAATATGTCACAACCATGTCAGAAGCCTCACAACAATCCAATTAGGTTAAGTTAGTCATTCAATTTTCTATTTCTACAAATGTTTCAGAAAATGCTTTAAATTTTTACCTTACTAACTTAAGAGTACAACATTAGTCTTTATCATACACATGCTGGAAGTTCTACAGTTAAAATACATAATTTTTGAAACCAGGAATTGCACTGATTTGTTCAATAGACTTTAATAAAAATTCATATATAAAAACAATAAAATATATATTGATCACTAAATCATATTCAACATAATTTGTGTTTTCAGTTATGTTGAGAATAATAAATATATAAAATCATATATAAAATCATAACCTGATATATAAAACTGCACATTTGCTTTTCGGGAGCATAATTCTACTCGTAAAAATAAGATCCATTACTTGCTATTAAATGTAAAAAAAAAAAGCAACAATAATAACAATTAATATTTAGAATAATGTCCAATCACCCTGAGCTATTTTCTCTCACAAGGTACATAATGCGGGAGGACCACACCGAGGCAGGGAGGGGAGGTAGGCTCGTGTGTGTGTGTGTGTGTGTGTGTGTGTGTGTGTGTGTGTGTGTGTGTGTGTGTGTGTGTGTGTATTCACTGTACAGTCTGCTGCTGGTCTCTCTCGAGACAGCCGGCCGTCCCCCTATGGAAAGAGCTCAGAGCTCATAGAGACCAATCTTTGGGTTGGACCGAGACCACTCACACACAACACACCGGGACAACGAGGTCACAACTCCTCGACTTACATCCCGTACCTACTCACTGCTAGGTGAACAGAGGCTACACATGAAAGGAGACTCGCCCAAATAATCTCCGTCCGCCCAGGGGATCAAATCCTGGCCCCTCGGCTGTGAGCCGAGTGCGCTAACCACTACGCTAGCGGACCGTGCTTTTGTGTGCGCGCGTGCGTGCATTGTGTGTGTGTGTGTGTGTGTGTGTGTGTGCGCGCGGGTGTGTGTGTGTGTCCTTCACCATGGTCTTGCGGATCAAATGCTAGACTTGTGATCGCCACCAGCTTTTACCTTCCTGGAAAGAGCTTACAGCTCATTATAGCCGGATTTATGGGTAACGCTGTGACCTTTCACACACCACACACTCCATCCTCTTGCTCAAGGACATTATTTGCTTGGTCATCAGTGAAACCTTGCACCTTGAGCAAGGCACAAACTTGAACCTGCCGTGTGACAGGCCGAGTTAACACTGAGCTACCAAGCAGTGCGTTTGTGTAGCAGTTGTAGAGTGTATCTGAGATCTTTCTTAGGTGAAAAGGGTGATAGATATCTTAATTATGTTTGAGTATAAGTGAGTTTTTACTTATAAGGAGCAAATGGGAGAGGTGAGAAATGGTAGCTGGAAAGGAAACAAGAAAAATAAAGAATGCAAAATAAATGTAATAAGAAAAGAAGCCACAGAAAACAGATATTCTGGGCATTTTGTCTATATTAGTTTTTCCACTTTGAACGAATCCCTGAAGAAGGCCCTGCCGGGGTGTGGGAGCTGCCTGCACCCTGCTGTCTCAGGTAAGAAGCTGCTGCGGGAGGAGGTTGTGACATAGTAACTGCTTACGTCGGAAAGTGACTAGTTTGAGGTCAACTTAAACATACAATAGTTTCTCAAGTGTCAGTAAATGCGTGAAGTAACCACGACGCTGCTCTTAGCACACCTCATTAACCTACGTCACAACACAGACTTGTAGTATTTGAACTTGACGACGGTTAGGAACAAACATTGCAGTGCTCTACAAGAAAAGGAGGCTGACACACACATGCAAGCGCACACACACACACACACACACACACACACACACACACACACACACACACACACACACACACACACACACACACACACACACACACACACACACACACACACACACTCTCTCTCTCTCTCTCTCTCTCACACACACACACACACACACACACACACACACACACACACACACACACACACACACTCTCACTCACACACACACACACACACACACACACACACACACACACACACACACACACACATACACACACTCACAAACACACACGCACACGCTAGCTTAGTGGTTAGCGCACTCAGCTCACAACCGAGAGGGCCAGGGTTCGATCCCCTGGGCGGATGGAGATTATTTGGGTGTGTCTCCTTTCACGTGTAGCCCCTGTTCACCTAGCAGTGAGTAGGTACGGGATGTAAGTCCTTATCTCGGTGTGTTGCGTGTGTGGTCTCGGTCCAACCCAAAGATTGGTCACTATGAGCTCTGAGCTCTTTCCATAGGGGGACGGCCAGCTGTCTTGAGAGAGACCAGCAGCAGACTGTGACAGTGAATACACACACACACACACACACACACACACACACACACACACACACACACACACACACACACACACACATTTTCACAGACACACACACAGATTGGTACAATGGTGACACAATAGCAGCTCTGCACATGCTTTTTCTACTGGACAGTGTCACTACATTGCAAAGCAACTGCACAATACTTCCTACCAAGCAAGAGATGTTCCTATGTAATTCAAAATCAATATAAAAATATTCTAAGTAGACAAGGAACACATGTTTTTTCAGCTAAGGTGTAATAAAATAAATATCTACTCAAACAACAATGCAGTGCTGCTCTGGGGCTCCTTCGACCCAGCCTGACACACACACACACTTGGCTGATCACCTCCTGCCCAGACTCAGTTTGGCTGGAGTGGACAAGGAGCTTGGTCAACACACCAACAGCACAGTCACTGCAGCGTCACCGAGGCACAGCACAGTGCTCGGCTGCTGTGTCTGGGTCTTGTGGATGTTTTAATTTCTGCTAATGGGGTACAAGAATCTTTATTGGATGGATTTTCAATTTTGATTTGAAGATGTGTGTTTGGAGGGCAGTTTTAGTACTGTTGTGAGTAATCTTGTGTTGTCCTCACACTTGAAGGCATTATGCAGTGGCAAGACGTTTGGGACGGAACCAATTTCCAATAAATGGTATATCTGTAACTGTTCCCTTAGGTAGCAGGAAATCTTTTGAGTCAATAGTGTGGTAGTGGATTCCCTTGAGGCAGAGGCTGAGTATGGAAAAAGTCATGAAAGATGGAACAAGTCACAGAGAACCTAACCACCTTACATCATGTACTACTTGTCATGCCTCATGGCTGGCACTTGTGTTTCACACTCCTTAAACTTCACATCAATTCCATTATTCGTCTCCATAAGGGCTGGTCCTTGGTTCCACACCCTGCTGCTACTCTAGGGCCAAGTGCCTATGATGCACCTTCTAAAACAATGATGCAATGAGAGTTGCTGACTGTAAGTTGGTGAGTGAGTGTGGCTATCATGTCTTCAGATCACTGGGACTTCCCCAGCAAGGGACTCCAGCACTCCAGACGGCAGCACTTGAGAAACTACGGCACCAGACCAGCGCCCGACATCCTCGATGTTGCTGTCTCATCTTGTGCAAGTTCTAAACTGTCTCAAACAGTTGATGTCTGCTTACATAAAGTCCAGCTTTACTCATACATATATACAAGTATTTACACACATTTTGATGCTTTCTTTATACAGATAATGCACTTACAAAACCTCTTCACACTGTCCACGAGCTTGAGGAATGCCTACATGAGTGGGGAGGATGGCAGCTGGGCCTACCCGTCCCACTGGCCCAATGGCCATTATCTCCCTTCCAGCGCGAGGCCAGCAGGCACATGGCCACTGAACTGAACCTCTGGCATGTCCATCCTGAGGTCCAGTTCACTCCTTCGGTCACTGGCACTAGACACAGAGGCCCTTGGGCTATGCACAACAGTTATCTCGCCACTGTGAACGCAGGGCAAGTCACCATTGGCCTGTTGGTGCAGACTGTACCCTCGGCCGTCATCCACAGCATCACCACCATCAGGAGAGTGTCGCTGTGCCAGAGGACTGCTTCTGCTGTGGACCTCAGATGATGAGGGGGAGGCAGAGGCTGACTGGTATGGGGAGCAGGGTCTTGGTTGGTAGGGAAGGGAGGGTCCACGAGGCAGGGTGGAGGAAGGAGTGATGGGGGATGACACAGGCAGCAGGCGGGAGTTTGAGCCACGCCTGAGGCTGGCAGTGTAGTGGCCGGAGGGGCTGTAGCTGCTTGGGGAGAGGTGCTGTGGACTGAAGGTGGAGAGGACTGGCCGGCCCAGGACTTCTTCACATCCCATAGGCTCTCCACCTCCAGAAACCATGCCATTCACACCTGAAAGCAGAGAACACAAGATGAGATCAGAAAGTGTATATCTATCTGTGCTACGAGGTGTAAGGATCTACCTTAGTTACTCTAGCACTACAATGTTACTGTCAAGCTTAAGGAAGTGTTGGTGTTCATCCATTCAACACACAGTCTATGCTCCCATCACTCACCCCTCATGACTGGCGATGACCGTGAGTCTGAGCAGATGATGAGTGAGCGCCGGAGTCCTGGCCTGTTGAAGTCAAGGGGAAGTAGATCCTCGTTGGAACGCTGCGCTGAGTCACCCGTTCCTGAGTCCTTCCCACTGGAATGCTCCGACCCGCTGTCCTGGCCGCTGGGGTAACCCTCCGGGGCACCCCCAAGAAGTGGAGTCATGTTGTGCATTAGCTCCGAGGTGATGTGGTGGTGGGGAGTGAGGGTGTGGTGTTGTGGGGCAGGGTAGCGTGCTAGGACTCCTTTGTCACTTGGGAAACCAGGAGGGCTGGCCAGGCTGCTGGCCAACTGGGTGCGCTTTCTGGTCTGGTGAATGATGACGACCCAGACGAGGGATGTGAGCACCACACAGCACACAACTGCGATGATTACTATGCCCGAGGTAGTGGTGGTGGCTGAGGACGGATCTGCAACAAGTGCTGAGATCATAAGGATGTCTTGTGCCACTTGGCAACACAAAACACACTATGCATGCATCCCTTAAATGCACATGTATTGTGGAGTGTTTTATTAATTCATCCATGAGTGATATGTGCCTTTGCTGCCATGCTTCAAAATTACAAACCAAAGTATTGCTTTACATCATCTATTGCATTATTGTCACACATACTAGCATCCCATAACTCAAAAGCAGTTAACCTACACAGAAGTGTGTGGAAGAAAGAGGATACACACGCACAATGTTGAGACAGACAGAGAATAGAGGTGACACCAAGAGGGAATGCATAGCACAGAGTGGTGAAAAGGGAGGAGAGACAGACAGGCAGTGTTAGGTAGAAGATAAACACAAAAATAGAGAAATAGAGGCCCCAAAAAGGTGTGTGGTTATGATGCGAAATTAGAGAATCATGATAGTCATAAAGTGGTGTGGAGATATAGAATTATAAGACAGTGAGAAGGAAAAGGACAGTGTGTGGTGGTGGTGGTGGTTGTGTGGTTACCTCGTAAGGAAAGGTTGATGTGTTCCCTGGTAGTGCCAAGAATGTTGGTTAGCTCGCAGGTGTAGGTGCCGAGGTCATCTGGTCGCGTCTCCTTGATCAGCAGGTACTGATTATCATCCACCAGCAAGTAATGGCCATCATTCTGCAGCGCCTCACCATTCTTGGTCCACGTCAACTTTGGGATTGGCAGCCCTGTGCCCTGTGGTGTGGTGCAAGAGTGGTTAGCTTACAGTATTGGATGTGGAGGAGATATTACATCCTGTATGGTGTGTGTGTGTGTGTGTGTGTGTGTGATTATTTACTTTCAATTTTTTCTTCTATCTTTCATGTTTTTTCATTTTTTTTTTATGTGTGTGTGTGTATATTCACTGTCATAGTCTGCTGCTGGTCTCTTTCGAGACAGCCGGCCGTCCCCCTATGGAAAGAGCTCAGAGCTCATAGTGACCAATCTTTGGGTTGGACCGAGACCACTCACACACAACACACCGGGACAACGAGGTCACAACGCCTCGACTTACATCCCGTACCTACTCACTGCTAGGTGAACAGAGGCTACACGTGAAAGGAGATTCGCCCAAATAATCTCCGTCCGCCCAGGGGATCGAATCCTGGCCCCTCGGTTGTGAGCCGAGTGCGCTAACCACTACGCTAGCGGACTGTGTGTGTGTGTGTGTGTGTGTGTGTGTGTGTGTGTGTGTGTGTGTGTGTGTGTGTGTGTGTGTGTGTGTGTGTGTGTGTGTGTGTGTGTGTGTGTGTGTGTGTGTGCGTGCATCCGCGTTATCAGCACATTTAACTGCACTATTCATAGATACACAGTGGGTGGGACCACCGAGTCAGCACTATAACTAAATATCAGCTGGTGTCTCATGTGCCGGCAGGAAGAGTTAAAATACCCATGATGCAACAGTGACATACTCCAACACACCCACATGCTGGCACACACACACACACACACACACACACACACACACACACACACACACACACACACACAACACACACACACACACACACACACACACACACACACACACACACACACACACACACACACACACACACACACACACACACACACACACGCACACACACATACATACATATATAAGAAATGCAATTAAAACCAAGAATATAGAAGAGACAGAAAGATAGAACATGATGCAAATTAGAGTATGTATTGAAGAGCGAGAAATAAAAGTCAATGATTCCTAATTCCAGCAGATAACTTGCAATACTGTTTGGGGTCACTGAGTTTTAGTATAACAAGCAAATTAAAAGATGATTGAAAGAGGATTTTTTCCACCATCTTCTTGAGGATCAAGTGCTGAAATCGTGATTGCCAGTCATTACCCTCCAAGAGAGAGCTTAGCGCTCATTATAGCTCAATCCATGGGTAAGGCTGTGACAACACACATTCCATCACCATGCTCAATAACCATGGACAATAACTGATTGATCATCAGTGAAACTTTGAACCCTGGGCGAGGTGTGAATCCAAGCCTGTCAAGTGACAGATCAGATATTACCACTGAGCTACCAAGCAGGTTGGGTGGATGGATGGGTGGGTGGGTGAGTGGGTGGGTGTGTTGAAGAAAAAGAATTAGTAAGCATTTAAAACTGTGTGAACAAAGACAAATGATAGATTATTTTCTGATAAAATGAATGACAAAATATGAGTGATGATCAAAAAGTAGATGGAAGGTGGTGATGATGCATCATTGTCATCATTCTCAACGGTATGGACGTGATTTGTACTGGAACAAGTGGGTTTGGGAAGGAGTTATAGAGTAATAGAATGGATGGGAAAAAGTAACCTGTGATAGGATTGACAT